>CM051269.1:119533-380818 GCA_027921565.1 Artemia sinica | reverse complement strand
AACTCTTGCATTTTCAAACGAATGAAATCCAAAATAAACTTTGAAAAATCAAGAAAATGTAACTGTGACAAGGTAAACCACAACAAAACACTACTGAAATATTCCAACTCTTGCATTTCAACGAAAGAAATCCAAAATGAACTTTGAAAAATTAAGAGAATGTAACTTTGACAAAGTAAACCACGGCAAAACACTACTGAAATATTCCAACTCTTGCATTTCAACGAAAGAAATCCAAAATAATCTTTGAAAAATCAAGAGAATGTAAGTGTGGTAAGGTAAACCACGAGAAAACACTAGTGAAATATTCCAACTCTTGCATTTCAATGAAAGAAATCCAAAAGGAACTTTTGAAAAATCAAGAGAATGTAACCGTGACAAGGTAAACCACACAACCAAACACTACTGAAATATTCCAACTCTTGCATTTCAACGAAAGAAATTCAAAATGAACTTTGAAAAAATCAAGAGAATGTAACTTTGACAAGGTAAACCATGACAAAACACTACTGAAATAATCCAACTTTTGCATTTCAATGAAAGAAATTCAAAATGAACTTTGAAAAATCAAAAGAATGTTACTGTGACAAGGTAAACCACGACAAAACACTATTGAAATATTCCAACTCTTGCATTTCAATGAAAGAAATTCAAAATGAACTTTGAAAAATCAAGAAAATGTAACTGTGACAAGGTAAAAAACCACAACAAAACACTACTGAAATATTCCAACTCTTGCATTTCAACGAAAGAAATTCAAAATGAAAACTTTGAAAAATCAAGAGAATGTAACTGTGACAAGGTAAACCATGACAAAACACTACTGAAATATTCCAAACTCTTGCATTTCAACGAATGAAATCCAAAATGAACTTTGAAAAAATCAAGAGAATGTAACTGTGATAAGGTAAACCAGGACAAAAACACTACTGAAATATTCCAACTCTTGCATTTCAATGGAAGAAAATCCAAAATGAACTTTGAAAAATCAAGAAAATGTAAGTGTGACAAGGTAAACCACAACAAAAACTACTGAAATATTCAAACTCTTGCATTTCAATGAAAGAAATCTAAAATGAACTTTGAAAAATCAAGAGAATGTAAGTATGACAAGGTAAACCACGACAAAACACTACTGAAATATTCCAACTCTTGCATTTCAATGAAAGAAATCCAAAATGAACTTTGAAAAATCGTGAGAATGTAAGTGTGACATAGTAAACCACAACAAAAACACTACTGAAATATTCCAACTCTTGCATTTCAATGAAAGAAATCCAAAATGAACTTTGAAAAATCAAGGGAATGTAACTGTGACATGGTAAACCAAGACAAAACACTACTGAAATAATCCCACTCTTTCATTTCAATGAAAGAAATTCAAAATGAACTTTGAAAAATCAAGAGAATATAACTGTGACAAGGTAAACCACGACAAAACGCTTCTGAAATATTCCAACTCTTGCATTTCAACTAAAGAAATCCAAAATGAACTTTGAAAAATCAAGCGAATGTAACTGTGACAAGGTAAAACCACGACAAAACACTACTGAAATATTTCAACTCTTGCATTTCAATGAAAGAAAACCGAAATGAACTTTGAAAAATCAAGAAAATGTAACTGTGACAAGGTAACCACAACAAAACACTACTTAAATATTCCAACTCTTGCATTTCAACGAAAGAAATTGAAAATGAACTTTGAAAAATCAAGAGAAAATGTATTTGTGACAAGGTAAACCACAACAAAACACTACTGAAATATTCCAACTCTTGCATTTCAATGAATGAAATTCAAAATGAATTTGTGACAAGGTAAAAAACCACGACAAAACACTACTGAAATATTTCAACTCTTGCATTTCAATGAAAGAAAACCGAAATGAACTTTGAAAAATCAAGAAAATGTAACTGTGACAAGGTAAACCACAACAAAACATACTGAAATATTCCAACTCTTGCATTACAACGATAGAAATTTAAAATGAACTTTGAAAAATTAAGAGAATGTAACTGTGACAAGGTAAAACCATGACAAAAAACTACTGAAATATTCCAACTCTTGCATTTCAACGAAGGAAATCCAAAAGGAACTTTGAAAAATCAAGAGAATGTAACTGTGACATGGTAAACCACGACAAAACACTACTGAAATAATTCCTCTCTTGCATTTCAATGAAAGAAATTCAAAATGAACTTTGAAAAATCAAGAGAATGTAACTGTGACAAGGTAAACCACGACAAAACGCTACTGAAATATTCCAACTCTTGCTTTTCAACGAAAAGAAATCCAAAATGAACTTTGAAAAATCAAGAAAATGTAACTGTGACAAGGTAAACCATAACCAAACACTATTGAAATATTCCAACTCTTGCATTTCAATGAAAGAAACTCAAAATGAACTTTGAAAAATCAAGAGAATGTAACTTTGAAAAGGTAAACCACGAAAAACACTACTGAAATAATCCAACTCTTGCATTTCAATGAAAGAAATTCAATAGTAACTTTGAAAAATCAAGAGAATGTAACTGTGTCAAGGTAAACCATGACAAAACACTACTGAAATATTCCAACTCTTGCATTTCAACGAAAGAAATCCAAAATGAACTTTGAAAAAAAATCAAGAAAATGTAAGTGTGACAAGGTAAACCACAACAAAACACTACTGAAATATTCCAACTCAGAGAATGTAACTGTGTCAAGGTAAACCATGACAAAACACTACTGAAATATTCCAACTCTTGCATTTCAACGAAAGAAATCCAAATGAACTTTGAAAAATCAAGAAAATGTAAGTGTGATAAGGTAAACCACAACAAAACACTACTGAAACATTCCAACTCTTGCATTTCAATGAAAGAAATTCAAAATGGACTTTGAAAAATCTAGAGAATGTAAGTGTGACAAGGTAAACCACGACAAAACACTACTGAAATATTCCAACTCTTGCATTTCAATGAAAAAAAAATCCAAAATGAACTTTGAAAAATCATGAGAATGTAAGTGTGACAAGGTAAACCACAACAAAACACTACTAAAATATTCCAACTCTTGCATTTCAATGAAAGAATTCCAAAATGGACTTTGAAAAAATCATGAAAATGTAAGTGTGACAAGGTAAACCTCGACAAAACACTACTGAAATATTCCAACTCTTGCATTTCAATAAAAGAAATTCAAATGAACTTTGAAAAATCAAGAGAATGTAACACTACTAAAATATTCCAACTCTTGCATTTCAATGAAAGAAATCCAAAAATGAACTTTGAAAAATCAAGAGAATGTAACTGTGACAAGGTAAACCACGACAAAACACTACTGAAATAATCCCACTCTTGCATTTCAATGAAAGAAATCCAAAATGAACTTTGAAAAATCAAGAGAATGTAACTGCGACAAGGTAAACAACGACATAACGCTACTGAAATATTCCAAACTCATGCATTTCAACAAAGGAAACCCAAAATGAACTTTGAAAAATCAAGAAATGTAACTGTGACAAGGTAAAACCACGACAAAACACTACTGAAATATTCCAACTCTTGCATTTCAACGAAAGAAACCGAAATGAACTTTGAAAAATCAAGAAAATGTAACTGTGACATGGTAAACCACAACAAAACACTACTGAAATATTCCAGCTCTTGCATTTCAACGATAGAAATTCAAAATGAATTTTGAAAAATTAAGAGAATGTAACTGTGACAAGGTATACTATGACAAAACATTACTGAAATATTCCAACTCATGCATTTCAACGAGATAAATCCAAAATGAACTTTGAAAAATCAAGAGAATGTAACTGTGACAAGGTAAACCACGACAAAACACTACTGAAATATTCCAACTCTTGCATTTCAATGAAAGAAATCCAAAACGAACTTTCAAAAATCAAGAAAATGTAAGTGTGACAAGGTAAACCACAACAAAACACTACTGAAATATTCCAACTCTTGCATTTCAATGAAGAAATCCAAAATGAACTTTGAAAAAAAATCATGAAAATGTAACTCTGACAAGGTAAACCACGACAAAACACTACTGAAATATTCCAACTCTTGCATTTCAATAAAAGAAATTCAAATGAACTTTGAAAAATCAAGAGAATGTAACTATGACAAGGTAAACCACGACAAAAAACTACTGAAATATTCCAACTCTTGCATTTCAACGAAAGAAATTCAAAATGAACTTTGAAAAATCATGAAAATGTAACTCTGACAAGGTAAACACACGACAAAACACTACTGAAATATTCCAACTCTTGCATTTCAATAAAAGAAATTCAAATGAACTTTGAAAAATCAAGAGAATGCAACTGTGATAAGGTAAAAACCACAACAAAACACTACTGAAATATTCCAGCTCTTGCATTTCAACGATAGAAATTCAAAATAAATTTTGAAAAATTAAGAGAATGTAACTGTGACAAGGTGAATCATGACAAAATACTACTGAAATATTCCAACTCTTGCATTTCAACGAGATAAATCCAAAATGAACTTTGAGAAATCAAGAGAATGTAACTGTGACAAGGTAAACCACGACACAACACTACTGAAATATTCCAACTCTTGCATTTCAATGAAAGAAATCCAAAATGAATTTGTGACAAGGTAAACCACGACAAAACACTACTGAAATATTTCAACTCTTGCATTTCAATGAAAGAAAACCGAAATGAACTTTGAAAAATCAAGAAAATGTAACTGTGACAAGGTAAACCACAACAAAACACTACTGAAATATTCCAACTCTTGCATTACAACGATAGAAATTTAAAATGAACTTTGAAAAATTAAGAGAATGTAACTGTGACAAGGTAAACCATGACAAAAAAACTACTGAAATATTCCAACTCTTGCATTTCAACGAAGGAAATCCAAAAGGAACTTTGAAAAATCAAGAGAATGTAACTGTGACATGGTAAACCACGACAAAACACTACTGAAATAATTCCTCTCTTGCATTTCAAGGAAAGAAATTCAAAATGAACTTTGAAAAATCAAGAGAATGTAACTGTGACAAGGTAAACCACGACAAAACGCTACTGAAATATTCCAACTCTTGCTTTTCAACGAAAGAAATCCAAAATGAACTTTGAAAAATCAAGAAAATGTAACTGTGACAAGGTAAACCATAACCAAACACTATTGAAATATTCCAACTCTTGCATTTCAATGAAAGAAACTCAAAATGAACTTTGAAAAATCAAGAGAATGTAACTTTGAAAAGGTAAACCACGAAAAAACACTACTGAAATAATCCAACTCTTGCATTTCAATGAAAGAAATTCAATAGTAACTTTGAAAAATCAAGAGAATGTAACTGTGTCAAGGTAAACCATGACAAAACACTACTGAAATATTCCAACTCTTGCATTTCAACGAAAGAAATCCAAAATGAACTTTGAAAAATCAAGAAAATGTAAGTGTGACAAGGTAAACCACAACAAAACACTACTGAAATATTCCAACTCAGAGAATGTAACTGTGTCAAGGTAAACCATGACAAAACACTACTGAAATATTCCAACTCTTGCATTTCAACGAAAGAAATCCAAATGAACTTTGAAAAATCAAGAAAATGTAAGTGTGATAAGGTAAACCACAACAAAACACTACTGAAACATTCCAACTCTTGCATTTCAATGAAAGAAATTCAAAATGGACTTTGAAAAATCTAGAGAATGTAAGTGTGACAAGGTAAACCACGACAAAACACTACTGAAATATTCCAACTCTTGCATTTCAATGAAAAAAAATCCAAAATGAACTTTGAAAAATCATGAGAATGTAAGTGTGACAAGGTAAACCACAACAAAACACTACTAAAATATTCCAAACTCTTGCATTTCAATGAAAGAATTCCAAAATGGACTTTGAAAAAATCATGAAAATGTAAGTGTGACAAGGTAAACCTCGACAAAAACACTACTGAAATATTCCAACTCTTGCATTTCAATAAAAGAAATTCAAATGAACTTTGAAAAATCAAGAGAATGTAACACTACTAAAATATTCCAACTCTTGCATTTCAATGAAAGAAATCCAAAATGAACTTTGAAAAATCAAGAGAATGTAACTGTGACAAGGTAAACCACGACAAAACACTACTGAAATAATCCCACTCTTGCATTTCAATGAAAAGAAATCCAAAATGAACTTTGAAAAATCAAGAGAATGTAACTGCGACAAGGTAAACAACGACATAACGCTACTGAAATATTCCAACTCATGCATTTCAACAAAGGAAACCCAAAATGAACTTTGAAAAATCAAGAAATGTAACTGTGACAAGGTAAACCACGACAAAAAACACTACTGAAATATTCCAACTCTTGCATTTCAACGAAAGAAAACCGAAATGAACTTTGAAAAATCAAGAAAATGTAACTGTGACATGGTAAACCACAACAAAACACTACTGAAATATTCCAGCTCTTGCATTTCAACGATAGAAATTCAAAATGAATTTTGAAAAATTAAGAGAATGTAACTGTGACAAGGTATACTATGACAAAACATTACTGAAATATTCCAACTCATGCATTTCAACGAGATAAATCCAAAATGAACTTTGAAAAATCAAGAGAATGTAACTGTGACAAGGTAAACCACGACAAAACACTACTGAAATATTCCAACTCTTGCATTTCAATGAAAGAAATCCAAAACGAACTTTCAAAAATCAAGAAAATGTAAGTGTGACAAGGTAAACCACAACAAAACACTACTGAAATATTCCAACTCTTGCATTTCAATGAAGAAATCCAAAATGAACTTTGAAAAATCATGAAAATGTAACTCTGACAAGGTAAACCACGACAAAACACTACTGAAATATTCCAACTCTTGCATTTCAATAAAAGAAATTCAAATGAACTTTGAAAAAATCAAGAGAATGTAACTATGACAAGGTAAACCACGACAAAAAACTACTGAAATATTCCAACTCTTGCATTTCAACGAAAGAAATTCAAAATGAACTTTGAAAAATCATGAAAATGTAACTCTGACAAGGTAAACCACGACAAAACACTACTGAAATATTCCAACTCTTGCATTTCAATAAAAGAAATCCAAATGAACTTTGAAAAATCAAAAGAATGAATGCAACTGTGATAAGGTAAACACAACAAAAACACTACTGAAATATTCCAGCTCTTGCATTTCAACGATAGAAATTCAAAATAAATTTTGAAAAATTAAGAGAATGTAACTGTGACAAGGTGAATCATGACAAAATACTACTGAAATATTCCAACTCTTGCATTTCAACGAGATAAATCCAAAATGAACTTTGAGAAATCAAGAGAATGTAACTGTGACAAGGTAAACCACGACACAACACTACTGAAATATTCCAACTCTTGCATTTCAATGAAAGAAATCCAAAATGAACTTTGAAAAATCAATAAAATGTAAGTGTGACAAGGTAAACCACAACAAAACACTACTGAAATATTCCAACTCTTGCATTTCAATGAAAGAAATCCAAAATGAACTTTGAAAAATCAAGAGAATGTAAGTGTTACAAGGTAAACCACGACAAAACACTACTGAAAATATTCCAACTCTTGCATTTCAATGAAAGAAAAACCGAAAATGAACTTTGAAAAATCAAGAAAATGTAACTGTGACAAGGTAAACCACAACAAAACATTACTGAAATAATCCAACTCTTGCATTTCAACGAAAGAAATTCAAAAATAAATTTTGAAAAATCATATGTAACTCAGAATGTAAATCAGAATGTAACTGTGATAAGGTAAACCATGACAAAACACTACGGAAATATTCCAACTCATGCATTTCAACGAAGAAAATCGAAAATGAACTTTGAAAAATCAAGAGAATGTAACTTTGACAAGGTAAACCACGACAAAAACACTACTGAAATAATCCAACTCTTGCATTTCAATGAAAGAAATTCAAAATGAACTTTGAAAAATCAAGTGAATGTAACTGTGACAAGGTAAACCACGACAAAACACTACTGAAATATTCCAACTCTTGCATTTCAATGAAAGAAATTCAAAAATGAACTTTGAAAAATCAAGAAAATGTAACTGTGACAAGATGAACCACAACCAAACACACTACTGAAATATTCCAACTCTTGCATTTCAACGAAAGAAATTCAAAATGAACTTTTAAAAATCGGGCCTTTGGGGTGCCGGGGCCGGGGCCCTTTGGGGGGCCCGGGGGACCCTTTGGGAGCCCAGGGGAACCTTTGGGGGCTTCCTTCGGGGTTGGGGTATGTGGATCGGAGCCCTTTGGGTTGGGGTAGGGGGATCGGGGCCCTTTGGGGTTGGGGTAGAGGACCTCACGACATTGTTCAAATACAACTTGTTTACTATAACGACCACAGAGTTTCACCCTCAAATTCTATTCTAAAACCTTTTCTAAAATCATCTTTTAAAATGTCTCTAACTGTTTCGCCGAAATAATTCCCTAAAATGTCTAAAACGGTTTCGCCCAAATAACCTCTAATCGTAGCTTCAGCGTATTCCTTTTTTTTGGCATCTCTGCGCTGTCACATTTGAAATTACAAAAAAACCTGATTCCCGTGTTAATCTATTCATCGCTAAGATCAAAACATCCGCTCGGAAACAATTATCTTGGTAGAACTCCAAAGACATTAATATAGACATTCGCTCGGAAACAATTCTCATTGGAAACAACAAATTAATTTCTCTTTCGTGAATCAATAATTCCCCTTAGAAACAACAAATTAATTCCCCTTTCGTGTCAAATCAATCATCATGACATCAGCTGTCACGTGTGATCTAAACTTTGCCCTGGAAACAATTCTGGTCGAACTCCAAAGACATTAATTAACTTGACGTCATCTGTCAGACATTAATTAACTTTCCGGAAACAATTTGATTAATTACTGACAGCACAGGTGTTCCATGTCATTGACCCATTAACCACGTGTTCTCCCTAGGGACTCTATGCCCATATTTAGTGTGGGGTTCGGAGTTATAGGGTCATTTCTACTAATGAAAGAGTACCTTTTCTTATCTGACCTTTGAACTAGTTTTAACAAAATGGCTATCTTAAAATTTTTATCGGATGGGTTTGGGGAAAAAAGGGCTGCAGGGGGGCTAGTTGCCATCCAGTCTCTTTTGACTCTCAAAAACTGAACTAGAGCTTTCAAGTTCCAAGCAAATGAGCCCTCTCTGAAGTTTATACAAGCATCTCTTTAATAAGAAACATATATGCTCCCAGGGTATAAATTACAACGCCTGCCCCCGGGCTCTGGGGGACTTTGTTGACCCCTGAGTTTTCGTTATATGATCTTTGGACTGTTTTAAGAAAATGGTTATCTTAAAGTTCTTATCGGATGGGTTTGAAGGAAAAAAGAGTGTGGAGGGGGGGGGGGGGGGGGGTTCTAGTGGCCGTCCGATCTCTTTTGGCTCTTAAAAAGCAATAAACCTCATTAATAAGCCAGAAAATGACAGCACAAGCCAATGTAATGAGCACATAGACAAGCACGAACAGAACAAAGATAAAAATTATGGAGCAAGCACACAAGCATAATAATAAACCATACAATCATACAGTGTATATAACAAACACAAAAACAGTAAACGTGAAAGACCTACTCTTTTAAAAGGGAACACCATGGGTGTCCATTCATTCCCCTATTGTAAGCTGTAATACATTTGCCAATGGCAGCATTGGGGTCAATTAAACCGTATTTCCTATTAGCCCAAGAATTACTTGCCCAGGGGGGGGAGAGGCCGAGAAGATATTTAGCATACCGGTAATAAATTTGTCGGAGTTGCTTCTATTCTGTTGCCGAAAAGGTATACCAAAAACGTGCAACGTACACAAAATTTGGGAGTGCATATGAATTATATAATTTAGTTGGCAGCTGGCGATTAAAACGAAGTTTATTGGAAACTATGCCACCGTAGGCACTGGACACCCAGCGCTGGAAATGGCGAATGAGAAGCTTTTTAGTTGTTTTAAAGCAGTTGTCGATTGGGAGGCCAAGATAATTCATTTCCAATTTAGGAGCAACCAATACTCCATTAAGATCAACATTAAATCCTTCGGGAACTGGTCCCCAGTTGAATAGTACCACTTCTGACTTTTCAGCGTTAAATTTAAGATTTATTTTTGAATACTCTACTCAAAATGGAAATTTTTTTCTCAAACACCAGTACCGTTCGGCTGGGGTTAAAGACATCGTCTGGATAAGCAATAAGAGACACAGCTATCCCTTTTAGAATACAAGAAGAAACTGCTTGAGATTGTGCGTCAAGAATACAGTTGTTAAACGCAATTGGGGATGTAAGGGCGCCTTGCCTTTCTCCGCGACGAACAGGTATAATTATCTTTGAAATTATTCCATTAGCAGAATTACAACGACAGTTAAACGATTATACATATCATACAAAGCACAAATAATTCAGGTACTGACCCCGCAGTTATACAATTCAGTGAGGATATGCGCCTGAATTATCGAATCACAGGCACGACTGACTTCATGGCTCCCTAGAAAAAGCGGCTCTTCAGATTTATTAGCATCAATCAAACTGACGAAAGTGCCGTCAGTGCATGAGCGCACCCTATTCCTTTCTGGAACCCAAATTGGTGTGGGGGCATATAACATTTATCAACCAACTCAGGCATTATCAACTTCTCCAAAATTTTACGAAAAGTTGTAGTTACCGTTATTGGCCGGTATGATGAACACTCAGATAAGGTTTTTCTTAGGGACGTTTTTTTTTTCTTAGGGACAGGAGTAAGACGGCCAGTTGAAAACGAGGCAGGAACTATTTTTTTTGTAAACACCATTTGGAAAAGTAGGGCAAGGTTGGAAAAAAAGAAAAGGGGCTCCATATAGAAGGTGTTTAGCGCAAACGTGATCTGTACCTCTTGAAAAGGGTTTCTTAATTTTACGAATTATATTAGGTCCTAAACATCAAAAACTGATACAGTAAACATTGATTTTGTCACCTATCGAAAGTATATTTTCGAGTGTAACTTTGAAAGGATTTTCTATTAGTGGGTCTGGTTCAGAAAACTCTCTGGAGAAATGTTGTTCCCATAGTTCGGGGAGCGATATTAAAAGACTGGTTGGACTTTTGTTTTTTGTTTATGTGTTAAATTTTTCCACAAAAGTCCTGGGCTATTAAAAATCTTTTCAGAAAAATTAGAACGAATAGTAGTTCTTTTGTTTCTCTAGCTCTTTTGAAAAACGGCGTTCGGTGGATAAACGGATCTGGTTTACGATACCAGTTCTGGGACGGTCGCAATATCTCCAGATAATTAGCCAGAATTTGGCCCTATTACAAGCCTCAAAAAGTGAAGAATTCTGGGACCAGCCGTTTACTTGAGATCCAAATCGTACTTTAGTGCGAGGGACAAACTGCTTTTCTGCTTGTAGTTAAGCGTGTGAAATAAGTGACGCAAATATATTTAATTTAATACGAGTTTCATTAATTGAAGACTGGACCGAATTCTGGAAAAGCTCAAATGGTATTTTTGTCTTTGCGAGAATATTATCAATACAATGCTGGTGCTGGGATATATCAATCTTATTCCATTCTACCACAAAACGCCCCTTATAAGCTTGGATTACCCGTGCACGGTTAAATGGAGCCGCAATACTAAAAGACAACGGCAAATGGTTAAGATACAACAAAATCATCAATTACGCTTTACACTTACTGCACCATTGGCAATGCTACTGGAAACAAGCACGTGATCAAGGTTAGACACTGATCCTGAGGGGTGTATATATGTGAAATCAGCAGATTTTGGTAAGAGAGCACTTTCATTTGGAATCAGGCTAAGAAGCAGAGCCGTAAGTACATTTTCACTTTTCAATAGGTCACAATTAAAGTCCCCCAACAGAACCCAGTGAAGGTGCGAGGCTTTAATTTTACTCTCAAACTTTCACCCAATTTTCTACGTGCTAGAGCAAACTTTGTTTCAGAATTTTCGTCTCTATAGTCTGTTTGCAGGTATACATTTACAATGACAGTATCACCCAGTTTAACTGCAAGGAAACGGTCAGATTTTGCAAACAGTTTGGAGTTACCATGTCTATCTACTATTGTCGCAAGTCCACCTGAAGGGCACCCTCGTTTTCCGGGCCTTTTTGCGGCTACAAAGTGGAGCACATGTGATGGCACTATATCGAGTAGTTTCATATTGTCAGCAGAGAGAAAATGTTCCTGTATGCATATGATTTCTTTTATAAGGCAAAGTTATTCCACCACGGTGATTTTTGCGCTGAGACTACTATTTAAGTTCCATGACAAGACGCTCTTTTAAAATATAGGGCTCAACCATTTCGAACAGATTGGCTTTTTTGGCTTCAAAGTCTTGTTCAACGGGCAGTTAGCATGGTAGCACGTGTGTTTGGTGCTTTGACAATTCAAACAGCAGCAGAGTGGGTTCTGGTACGGGCTTTCTTTCGTAGTACCATGGTAATTTTGGGCGCAACGGCCACTTTTCTTAGTATTTTTGCACTGTGTTGACATATGGCCCATTTCGTCACAATTAAAACAACATTTCGTGAGAAAAATAATTTCTTATATTTTGAAGCGCACGAAGTCAATTTTAATCGTCATTTGTGCAGCAGTATCAAGGGCATCTCTACTTGAAAAATACAGCTTGAAGGTGCGTGATTTCCCACATTGTTTGGCCTTCTCACAGCCGGCTATTAGTCTTTTTATATCCTCAGCACTAACAGACAGTAGGGAGCTATCAATCATTACTGGGCATACACACTACTACTGCCATCTACAATTGAGTCTAACGCTGACAGGTTATAACTTATTCAAGGATTATTGATCGAGTCTAATGGGGTCGATGCCTCCTTTTTCAAGGTTGATTTATTTGTTTTTTCTAGGTGTAATGCCTCCGGGGTGAAGTTTGCACATGCGCATTGACGGGAAGAGATGTATTGATCGACTCGAGGGGAACTGGATTTCCGAGAAATTGGTTACATAATCGAGGGGAGAGAATTTCTGAGAAATTGATTTGCATAATCGGCGGGGAATTATTGATCCATGAACGGGGGGAATTTATTTGATGTTTCTAAGGGGAATTATTGATCCATGAAAGGGGAATTTATTTGTTGTTTCTAAGGGAATTATTTGTCCTCTAATGGAATTAGAAATGACATCACTTGTTTCCTATGAATTATACGGGACTCTAAAGAGATAGAAATTCTATTGTTAAATATGGTTTTTCTGATCTTTAGTGACAGAGATAAATTGATATTCTATTTTTAAATATGGCTTCTCTGATCTTTAGGTCAGAGACATAAATTGATATTCTATCAAAGCCATAATAGTGTAGTTAGGAACACCTTCGATATGAAGACAGATTGAATATATTTTACGCGGGAAAGAGTTTCCTAGGAATTTCAAATGTGACAGCGCAGGGAAGCCAAAACAAAGGAACACGCAGAAATTACTTCTAAGCGATTATTTGGGCCAAACAGTTTGAGACATTTTAGAAGATGATTTGGGGTGAAACTCTGTGGTAATTATAATACACAAGTTCCATTTGAACCGTAATGTAAGGTCCCCTACCCCAACCCCAAAGGGCCCTATCCAAACCCCAAAGGGCCCCTACCCAAACCCAAAGGCCCCCGGGCCCCAAAGGTTCTCCCGAGCCCCCAAAGACCCCCGGGCCCTCCGGGCCCCCACGCCCCCAAAGGCCCTCCGAGCCCCCAAAGGCCCCCCGGGTTCCCAAAGACCCCCCCGGGTCCCAAAAGGGCCCCGTATCCCCAAAGATACGGCTCATGATAAGCTAGGCTGTAGCTCTAAGCTAAAACTCTTAAGTAAAAATAAACTAGAACTTTAAATAAATCTCTAAGCTAAGACTCTAGGCTAAACTCTAAGCTAAAACTCTTAAATAAAACTAAACTAAACTAGAACTCTAACTAAAACTCTAAGATAAGACTCTAAGCTAAACTCTAAACTCTTAACTATAACTAAACTAAACATCAACTCTTACTAAAACTCTAAGCTAAGACTCTAGGCTAAAACTCTAAGCTTAAACTCTTAACTAAACTAAACTAGAACTCTAGCTAAGACTCTAAGCTATGACTCTAAGCTAAAACTGTAAACTCTTAACTATAAATAAACTAAAATTCAACTCTAGGCTAAAACTCAAAGCTAAAACTCTTAACTAAAACTAAACTAAACTACACTTCTAACTAAAACTCTAAGCTATGACTCTAAGCTAAAACTCTAAACTCTTAACTATAATCAAACTAAAATTCAACTCTAACTAAAACTCTAAGATAGGAATCTAAGTTAAAACTCTTAACTAAAACTAAACTAAACTTGAACTCTAACTAAAGCTCTAAGCTATGACTCTAAGCTAAAACTCTAAACTCTTAACAATAATCAAACTAAAATTCAACTCTAACTAAAACTCTAAGAAAGGAATCTAGGTTAAAACTCTAAGTTAAAACTCTTAACTAAAACTAAACTAAACTTGAACTCTAACTAAAGCTCTAAGCTAAGACTCTAAGCTAAAACTCTAAACTCTTAACTAAAACTAAACTAAACTAGAACTCCAACTAAATCTTTAAGATAAGACTCTAAGCTAAAACTATAAACTCTTAACTAAAACTAAACTAAACTAGTTTAGTTTAGTTATAGTTAAGAGTTTGGAGTTTTAAATTAGAGTCTTAGCTTAGAGTTTTAGTTAAAGTTGAAGTTCAATGTGGTTTTAGTTAAGAGTTTAGAGTTTTAGCTTAGAGTCTTAGCTTAGAGTTTTTGTTAGAGTTCTAGTTTAGTTTTAGTTAAGAGTTTAGAGTTTTAAGCTTAGAGTCTTAGCTTAGAGTTTTTTTTTTGAAGTTCTAGTTTAGTTTAGTTTTAGTTAAGAGTTTAGAGTTTTACCTTGGTGTCTTAGCTTAGAGTTTTAGTTAGAGTTGAAGTTTAGTTTTGTTATAGTTAAGAGTTTAGAGTTTTTAGCTTAGAGTCTTAGCTTAGAGTGTTAGTTAGAGTTGAAGTTTAGTTTAGTTATAGTTAATAGTCTGGAGTTTTACCTAAGAGTCTTAGCTTAGAGTTTTAGATAGAGTTGAAGTTTAATGTAGTTTTAGTTAAGAGTTTAGAGTTTTAGCATAGAGTCTTAGCTTAGAGTTTTTGTTAGAGTTCTAGTTTAGTTTTAGTTAAAAAGTTTTAGAGTTTTTAGCTTAGAGTCTTGGCTTAGAGTTTTTGTTGAAGTTCTAGTTTAGTTTAGTTTTAGTTAAGAGTTTAGAGTTTTACCTTAGAGTCTTAGCTTAGAGTTTTAGTTAGAGTTGAAGTTTAGTCTAGTTATAGTTAGAAGTTTAGAGTTTTTAGCTTAGAGTCTTAGCTTAGAGTTTTTGTTAGAGTTCTAGTTTAGTTTTAGTTAAGAGTTTATAGTTTTTAGCTTAGAGTCTTAGCTTAGAGTTTTTGTTGAAGTTCTAGTTTAGTTTAGTTAAGAGTTTAGAGTTTTAGCTTAGAGTCTTAGCTTAGAGTTTTAGTTAGAGTTGAAGTTTAGTTTAGTTATAGTTAAAAGTTTAGAGTTTTTAGCTTAGAGTCTTAGCTTAGAGTTTTTTGTTAGAGTTCTAGTTTAGTTTTAGTTAAGAGTTTAGAGTTTTTAGCTTAGAGTCTTAGCTTAGAGTTTTTGTTGAAGTTCTAGTTTAGTTTAGTTAAGAGTTTAGAGTTTTAGCTTAGAGTCTTAGCTTAGAGTTTTTGTTAGAGTTCTAGTTTAGTTTAGTTATAGTTAAGAGTTGAGTTTTAGCCTAGAGTCTTAGCTTAGATTTTTGTTGAAGTTCTAGTTCACTTTAGTTTTAGTTAAGAGTTTGGAGTTTTAGCCTAGAGTGTTAGCTTAGAGTTTTAGTTAGAGTTGAAGTTTAGTTTAGTTATAGTTAAGAGTTAGAGTTTTAGAGTCTTTCTCCCTTAGAGTTTTAGAGTCTTAGCTTAGAGTTTTAGTTAGAGTTCTAGTTTAGTATAGTTAAGAGTTTAGAGTTTTAAGCCTAGAGTCTTAGCTTGGAGTTTTAGTTAGAGTTGAAGTTTAGTTTAGTTATAGTTAAGAGTTTAGAGTTTATCAGCTTAGAGTCTTAGCTTAGAGTTTTTTAGTTAGAGTTCTAGTTTAGTTTTTAGTTTATGGTTTGGAGTTTTACCTTAGAGTCTTAGCTTAGAGTTTTAGTTAGAGTCGAAATTTACTTAAATTATAGTTAAGAGTTTAGAGTTTTAGCCTAGATTCATGGCTTAGAGTTTTAGTTAGAGTAGTTTAGTTTAGTTTTAGTTAAGAGTTTAGAGTTTTTAGCCAAGAGTCTTAGCTTAGGGTTTAGTTAGAGTTCTAGTTTAATTTAGTTTTAGTTAAGAGTTTAGAGTTTTAGCTTAGAGTCTTAGCTTAGAGTTTTAGCTAGAGTTGAAGTTTAGTTTAGTAGTAGTTAAGAGCTTAGAGTTTTAGCTTAGAGTCTTAACTTAGAGTTTTAGTTAGAGTTCTAGTTTAGTTTAGTTATAGTTAAGAGTTGAGAGTTTTAGCCTAGAGTCTTAGCTTAGAGTTTTAGTTAGAGTTGAAGTTTCGTTTAGTTATAGTTAAGAGTTTAGAGTTTTACCTTAGAGTCTTAGCTTAGAGTTTTAGTTAGAGTTCTAGTTTAGTTTAGTTAAGAGTTTAGAGTTTAAGCCTAGAGTCTTAGCTTAGAGTTTTTGTTATATTTCTAGTTTAGTTTAGTTACAGTTAAAAGTTTATAGTTTTAGCTTAGAGTATTAGCTTAGAGTTTTAGTTAGAGTTGAAGTTTAGTTTAGTTATAGTTAAGAGTTGAGAGTTTTTGCCTAGAGTCTTAGCTTAGACTTTTTGTTGAAGTTCTAGTTTACTTTAGTTTTAGTTAAGAGTTTGGAGTTTTAGCTTAGAGTCTTAGCTTTGAGTTTTAGTTAGAGTTGAAGTTTAGTTTTAGTTAAGAGTTTTAGAGTTTTAGCCTAGAGTCTTAGCTTAGAGTTTAGTTAGAGTTCTAGTTTAGTAGTTTAGTTTAGAGTTTTACCTTAGAGTCTTAGCTTAGAGTTTTAGTTAGAGTTGAAGTTTAGTTTAGTTATAGTTAAGAGTTTAGAGTTTTTAGCTGAGAGTCACAGCTTAGAGTTTTTGATAGAGTTGAAGTTTAGTTTAGTTTTAGTTAAGAGTTTAGAGTTGTGCCGTAGAGTTTTAGCCTAAAGTTTTTGTTAGAAATGAAGTTTAGTTTAGTTATAGTTAAGAGTTTAGAGTTTTGGCTTAGAGTCTTAGCTTAGAGTTCTACTTTAGTTTAGTTTTAGTTAAGAGTTTAGAGTTTTAGCTTGGAGTCTTAGCTTAGAGTTTTAGTTAGTGTTCTAGTTAAGTTTAGTTTTAGTTAAGAGTTTTAGACTTTTACCTTAGAGTCTTATATTAGAGTTTTAGTTAGATTTCTAGTTTAGTTTAGTTTTAGTTAAGAGTTTTAGCTTAAGTATTAGCCTATTGTCTTAGCTTAGAGATTTAGTTAAAATTGAAGTTTATTTTGGTTTTTAGTTAAGAGTTTAGATTTTTATCTTGGAGTCTTAGCTTAGAGTTTTAGTTAAAGTTTAGTTTAGTTTTAGTTACGAGTTTAGAGTTTTACCTTAGAGTCTTGGCTTAGAGTTTTAGTTACGGTTGAAGTTTAGTTTAGTTATAGTTAAGAGTTTAGAGTTTTACTTTAGAGTCTTCGCTTGGAGTTTTTAGTTAGAGTTCTAGTTTAGTTTAGTTTTAGTTAAGAGTTTAGAGTTTTATCTTGGAATCTTAGCTTAGAGCTTTAGTTAGAGTTCTAGTTTAGTATAGTTTTAGCTAAGAGTTTAGAGTTTTACCTTAGAGTCTTAGCTTAGAGTTCTATTTAGAGTTCTAGTTTAGTTTATTTTTAGTGAAGAGCTTAGAGTTTTTAGCCTAGAGTCTTAGCTTAGCGTTTTAGTTAGAGTCCTAGTTTAGTTTTATTTAAGAGTTTAGTTTTACCTTAGAGTCTTAGCTTAGAGTTTTAGTCAGAGTTGAAGTTTAGTTATAGTTAAGAGTTTAGAGTTTTAGCTTGGAGTCATAGCTTAGAGTTTTAGTTAGAGTTCTAGTTTAGTTTTAGTTTTAGCTAAGAGTCTTAGCTTAGAGTTTTAGTTAGTGTTCTAGTTAAGTTTAGTTTTAGTTAAGAGTTTAGACTTTTACCTTAGAGTCTTATATTAGAGTTTTAGTTAGAGTTCTAGTTTAGTTTAGTTTTAGTAAAGAGTTTTAGCTTAGAGTATTAGCCTATTGTCTTAGCTTAGAGATTTAGTTAAAGTTGAAGTTTATTTTGGTTTTAGTTAAGAGTTTAGATTTTTTATCTTGGAGTCTTAGCTTAGAGTTTTAGTTAAAGTTTAGTTTAGTTTTAGTTACGAGTTTAGAGTTTTACCTTAGAATCTTGGCTTAGAGTTTTAGTTACGGTTGAAGTTTAGTTTAGTTATAGTTAAAAGTTTAGAGTTTTACTTTAGAGTCTTCGCTTGGAGTTTTAGTTAGAGTTCTAGTTTAGTTTAGTTTTAGTTAAGAGTTAAGAGTTTTATCTTGGAATCTTAGCTTAGAGCTTTAGTTAGAGTTCTAGTTTAGTATAGTTTTAGCTAAGAGTTTAGAGTTTTACCTTAGAGTCTTAGCTTAGAGTTCTATTTAGAGTTCTAGTTTAGTTTATTTTTAGTGAAGAGCTTAGACTTTTAGCCTAGAGTCTTAGCTTAGAGTTTTAGTTAGAGTCCTAGTTTAGTTTTTATTTAAGAGTTTAGTTTTACCTTAGAGTCTTAGCTTAGAGTTTTAGTCAGAGTTGAAGTTTAGTTATAGTTAAGAGTTTAGAGTTTTAGCTTGGAGTCATAGCTTAGAGTTTTAGTTTAGAGTTCTAGTTTAGTTTAGTTTTAGCTAAGAGTTTAGAGTTTTACCTTAGAGTCTTAGCTTAGAGTTCTATTTAGAGTTCTAGTCCAGTTTATTTTTGTTAAGAGCTTAGAGTTTTAGCCTAAGAGTCTTAGCTTAGAGTTTTAGCCTAGAGTCTTAGCTTAGAGTTTTAGTTAGAGTTCTAGTTTATTTTAGTTAAGAGTTTAGAGTTTAAGCCTAGAGTCTTAGCTTAGAGTTTTTGTTATATTTCTAGTTTATTTTAGTTACAGTTAAAAGTTTATAGTTTTAGCTTAGAGTATTAGCTTAGAGTTTTAGTTAGAGTTGAAGTTCAGTTTAGTTATAGTTAAGAGTTGAGAGTTTTAGCCTAGAGTCTTAGCTTAGAGTTTTTGTTGAAGTTCTAGTTTACTTTAGTTTTAGTTAATGAGTTTGGAGTTTTAGCTTAGAGTCTTAGCTTTGATTTTTAGTTAGAGTTGAAGTTTAGTTTAGTTATACTTAAGAGTTTAGAGTTCTACCTTGGAGTCTTAGCTTAGAGTTTTAGTTAGAGTTCTAGTTTAGTTTAGTTTAAGATTTTAGAGTTTAAGCCTAGAGTCTTAGCTTAGAGTTTTTGTTAGATTTCTAGTTTAGTATAGTTATAGTTAAAAGTTTATAGTTTTAGCTTAGAGTATTAGCTTAGAGTTTTAGTTAGAGTTGAAGTTTAGTTTAGTTATAGTTAAGAGTTGAGAGTTTTAGCCTAGAGTCTTAGCTTAGAGTTTTTGTTGAAGTTCTTGTTTACTTTAGTATTAGTTAAGAGTTTGGAGTTTTTAGCTTAGAGTCTTAGCTTGGAGTTTTAGTTAGAGTTGAAGTTTAGTTTAGTTATACTTAAGAGTTTAGAGTTTTCAGCTTAGAGTCTTAGCTTAGAGTTTTTAGTCAGAGTCGAAATTTACTTAAGTTATAGTTAAGAGTTTAGAGTTTTAGCCTAGATTCATAGCTTAGAGTTTTAGTCAGAGTTCTAGTTTAGTTTAGCTTAGTTTTAGTTAAGAGTTTAGAGTATTTATCCTAGAGTCTTAGCTTAGGGTTTAGTTAGAGTTCTACTTTAGTTTAGTTTTAGTTTAGAGTTTTTAACCTAGAATCTGAACTTAGAGTTTTAGTTAGAGTTGAAGTTTAGTTTAGTTATAGTTAAGAGTTTAGAGTTTTAGCTTAGAGTTTTTGTTAGAGATCTATTTTAGTTTAGTTTTAGTTAAGAATTTGGAGTTTTACCTTAGAGTCTTAGCTTTCAGTTTTAGTTAGAGTTGAAGTTTAGTTTTTTAGTTAAGAGTTTAGAGTTTTAGCCTAGAGTCTTAGCTTAGAGTTTAGTTAGAGTTCTAGTTTAGTTTTAGTTTAGAGTTTTACCTTAGAGTCTTAGCTTAGAAGTTTTTAGTTAGAGTTGAAGTTTAGTTTAGTTATAGTTGAGAGTTTAGAGTTTTTAGCTGAGAGTCACAGCTTAGAGTTTTTGATAGAGTTGAAGTTTAGTTTAGTTTTAGTTAAGAGTTTAGAGTTGTGCCTTAGAGTTTTAGCCTAAAGTTTTTGTTAGAAATGAAGTTTATTTTTAGTTATAGTTAAGAGTTTAGAGTTTTGGCTTAGAGTCTTAGCTTAGAGTTTCTACTTTAGTTTAGTTTTTAGTTAAGAGTTTAGAGTTTTAGCTTGGAGTCTTAGCTTAGAATTTTAGTTAGTGTTCTAGTTAAGTTTAGTTATAGTTAAGAGTTTAGACTTTTACCTTAGAGTCTTATATTAGAGTTTTAGTTAGAGTTCTAGTTTAGTTTTTTAGTTAAGAGTTTTAGCTTAGAGTATTAGCCTATTGTCTTAGCTTAGAGATTTAGTTAAAGTTGAAGTTTTATTTTGGCTTTAGTTAGGAGTTTAGATTTTTATCTTGGAGTCTTAGCTTAGAGTTTTAGTTAAAGTTTAGTTTAGTTTTAGTTAAGAGTTTAGAGTTTTACCTTAGAGTCTTGGCTTAGAGTTTTAGTTACGGTTGAAGTTTAGTTTAGTTATAGTTAAGAGTTTAGAGTTTTACTTTAGAGTCTTAGCTTGGAGTTTTAGTTAGAGTTATAGTTTAGTTTAGTTTTAGTTAAGAGTTTTAGAGTTTTATCTTGGAATCTTAGCTTAGAGTTTTAGTTAGAGTTCTAGTTTAGTATAGTTTTAGCTAAGAGTTTAGAGTTTTACCTTAGAGTCTTAGCTTAGAGTTCTATTTAGAGTTCTAGTTTAGTTTATTTTTAGTGAAGAGCTTAGAGTTTTAGCCTAGAGTCTTAGCTTAGAGTTTTAGTTAGAGTCCTAGTTTAGTTTTATTTAAGAGTTTGGTTTTACCTTAGAGTCTTAGCTTAGAGTTTTTAGTCAGAGTTGAAGTTTAGTTATAGTTAAGAGTTTAGAGTTTTAGCTTGGAGTCATAGCTTAGAGTTTTAGTTAGAGTTCTAGTTTAGTTTAGTTTTAGCTAAGAGTTTAGAGTTTTACCTTAGAGTCTTAGCTTAGAGTTCTATTTAGAGTTCTAGTTTAGTTTATTTTTGTTAAGAGCTTAGAGTTTTAGCCTAGAGTCTTAGCTTAGAGTTTTAGCCTAGAGTCTTAGCTTAGAGTTTTAGTTAGAGCTCTAGTTTATTTTAGTTAAGAGTTTAGAGTTTCAGCCTAGAGTCTTAGCTTAGAGTTTTTGTTAGATTTCTCGTTTAGTTTAGTTATAGTTAAAAGTTTATAGTTTTAGCTTAGAGTATTAGCTTAGAGTTTTAGTTAGAGTTGAAGTTTAGTTTAGTTATAGTTAGGAGTTGAGAGTTTTAGCTTACAGTCTTAGCTTAGAGTTTTAGTTAGAGTTGAAGTTTAGTTTAGTTAAGAGTTTAGAGTTTTCAGCTTAGAGTCTTAGCTTAGAGTTTTTAGTTAGAGTTCTAGTTTAGTTTTAGTTTATAGTTTGGAGTTTTACCTTAGAGTCTTGGCTTAGAGTTTTAGTTGAAGTCGAAGTTTACTTATGTTATGGTTAAGAGTTTAGAGTTTTAGCCTAGAGTCATAGATTCATAGCTTAGAGTTTTAGTTGGAGTTCTAGTTTAGCTTAGTTTTAGTTAACAGTTTAGAGTTTTTAGCCTAGAGTCTTAGCATATGGTTTAGTTAGAGTTCTAATTTAGTTTAGTTTTAGTTTGGAGTTTTAACCTAGAATCTTAACTTAGAGTTTTAGTTAGAGTTGAAGTTTAGTTTAGTTATAGTTAAGAGTTTAGAGTTTTAGCTTAGAGTCTTAGCTTAGAGTTTTTAGTTAGAGTCCTAGTTTAGTCTTAATTTATAGTTTGGAGTTTTACCTTAGAATCTTGGCTTAGAGTTTTAGTTAGAGTCGAATTTTACTTATGTTATAGTTAAGAGTTTGGAGTTTTAGCCTAAAGTCATAGAGTCATAACTTAGAGTTTTTAGTTGGAGTTCTAGTTTAGCTTAGTTTTAGTTAACAGTTTAGAGTTTTTAGCCTAGAGTCCTTAGCATAGGGTTTAGTTAGAGTTCTACTTTAGTTTAGTTTTAGTTTAGAGTTTTTAACCTAGAATCTTAACTTAGAGTTTTATTTAGAGTTGAAGTTTAGTGTTTAGTTATAGTTAAGAGTTTAGAGTTTTAGCTTGCGGCAGTCTTAGCTTAGAGTTTTTGTTAGAGTTCTAGTTTAGTTTAGTTTTAGTTAAGAATTTGGAGTTTTACCTTAGAGTCCTTAGCTTACAGTTTTAGTTAGAGTTGATGTTTAGTTTAGTTTTAGTTAAGAATCTAGCTTAGAGTTTAGTTAGAGTTCTAGTTTAGTTTAGTTTTAGTGATGAGTTTAGAGTTTTAGCTTAGAGTATAGTTAGAGTTGAAGTTTAGTTATAGTTAAGAGTTTAGAGTTTTAGTTTAGAGTCTTAGCTTCGAGTTTTAGTTAGAGTTGAAGTTTAGTTTAGTTATATTTAAGAGCTTAGCGTTTTTAGCTTAGAGTCACAGTTTAGAGTTTTTGATAGAGTTGAAGTTTAGTTTAGTTTTAGTTAAGAGTTTAGAGTTTTGCCTTAGAGTTTTAGCCTAAAGTTTTAGTTAGAGTTGAAGTTTAGTTTAGTTACAGTTAAGAGTTTAGAGTTTCGGCTTAGGGTCTCAGCTTAGAGTTCTCAACTTCAGTTTAGTTCTAGTTAAGAGTTTAGAGTTTTAGCTTGGATTCTTAGCTTAGAGTTTTAGTTAGAGTTCTAGTTTAGTTTAGTTTTAGTTAAGAAATTTAGCTTAGAGTATTAGCCTAGAGTCTTAGCTTAGAGATTTATTTCTTTAGAGTTGAAGTTTAGTTTAGTCTTAGTTAAGAGTTTAGATTTTTATCTTGGAGTCTTAGCTTAGAGTTTTAGTTAGAGTTTAGTTTAGTTTTGGTTATAGTTTAGAGTTTTACCTTAGAGTCTTAGCATAGAGTTTTATTTAGAGTTCTAGTATAGTTTAGTTTTAGTTAAGACTTTAGAGTTTTACCTTAGAGTCTTAGCTTAGAGTTTTAGTTAGGGTTTAAGAGTTTTTAGTATCATGATCGCTCATGATAAGCTAACCTAACCTAACTTAAAAGTGGAGAAACCTAACCTCTAAACCTAAACCTAATCTAACCTATGGTTTTGGTATTTCTATGTAATAATGTGGACTTTTCTGGTTATATTAGTTTAGTATTGTCATCAATATCTATTATCCCCCCTTCTCGACTCTAGGCTACAGCTCTAAGCTAAAAATCTTAAGTAAAAATAAACTAGAACTTTAAATAAAACTCTAAGCTAAGACTCTAAACTAAAACTCTAAACTCTTAACTATGACTAAACTAAACTTCGACTCTAACTAAATCTCTAAGCTAAGACTCTAGGCTAAAAACTCTAAACTAAAACTCTTAAATAAAACTAAACTAAACTAGAACTCTAACTAAAACTCTAAGCTAAGACTCCAAGCTAAAACTCTTAACTAAAACTTAAACTACAGTAGAACTCTAGCTAAAACTCTAAAGCTAAGACTCTAAGCTAAAGCTCTAAACTCTTAACTATAACTAAACTAAACTTCAACTCTAACTAAAGCTTTAGGCTAAAACTTTAAGGTAAAACTCTAAACTCTTAACTATAGCTAAACGAAACTTCAACTCTAACTAAAGCTCTAAGCTAAGACTCTAAACTAAAACTCTAAACTCTTAATTATAACTAAACTTCAACTCTAACTAAACTCTAAGCTAAAACTCTAAACTCTTAACTAAAACTAAACTAAACTTTAACTCTAATAAAACTCTAAGCTATGACACTAAGGTAAAACTCCGAATTCTTTACTAAAACTAAACTAAACTAGGATTCTAACAAAAACTCTAAGCTAAGACTCTAACTAAAACTCTAAACTCTTACTATAACCAAACTAAACTTCAACTCTAACTAAAACTCTAAGCTAAGACTCTAAACTAAAACTCTAAACTCCTAACTATAACTAAACTTCACCTCTAACTAAACTCTAAGCTAAAACTCTAAACTCTTAACTAAAACTAAACTAAACTTCAACTCTAACTACCAAAAAACTCTAAGCTAAGACTCTAAGGTAATTTTAATTAAAATTCTTTACTAAAACTAAACTAAACTAGAACTCTAACAAAAACTCTAAGCTAAGACTCTAAGCTAAAACTCTAAACTCGTAACTATAATTATACTAAAACTTCAACTCTGACTAAAACTCTAAGCTAAGATTCTAGGTTAAAACTCTAAACTAAAACTAAACTAAAGTAGAACTCTAACTAAACCCTAGCGCAAGGCTCTAGGCTAAAAACTCGAAACTCTTAACTAAAAAACTAAATTAAACTAGAACTCTGAGCTATGAGTCTAGGCTAAAACTCTAAACTCTTAACTATAACTAAAGTAAACTTCAACTCTAACTAAATTCTCTAAGCTAAGACTCTAAGCTAAAAATCCAAACTCTTAAACTAAAACTAAAGTAAACTAGAACTTCAACAAAAAACTCTAAGCTAAGACTCTAGGCTAAAACTCTCAACTCTTAACTATAACTAAACTAAACTTCAACTCTAACTAAAACTCTAAAATAAGACTCTAGGCTAAAACTTTAAACTCTTAACTATAACTAAATTAAACTTCAACTCTAAACTAAAACGCTAAGCTAAGATTCAAAGCTAAAAAACTCCATACCCTTAACTAAAACTAAAATAAACTAGAACTTCAACAAAAAACTCTAAGCTAAGACTCTAGGCTAAAACTCTAAACTCTTAACTAAACTAAACTATAACTCTAACTAAACTCTAAGCTAAGAATCTAAGCTAAAACTCTAAACTCTTAACTGTAACTAAACTAAACTTCAACTCTAACTAAAACTTTAGGCTAAAACTCTAAGGTAAAACTCTAAACTCTTAAACTATAAATAAACTAAACTTCAACTCTAACTAAAACTCTAAGCTAAGACTCTAACTAAAACTCAAACTATTAACTATAACTAAACTTCAAATCTAACTAAACTCTAAGCTAAAACTCTAAACTCTTAACTAAAACTAAACTAAACTTCAAATCTAACTAAAACTCTAAGCTAAGACTCTAAGGTAAAACTCCAAAATTCTTTACTAAAACTAAACTAGAAACTCTAACAAAACCTCTAAGCTAAGACTCTAAGCTAAAACTCTAAACTCTTAACTATAACTAAACTAAAGTTCAACTCTGACTAAAACTCTAAGCTAAGATTCTAAGTTAAAACTCTAAACTAAAACTAAAACTAAAGTAGAACTCTAACTAAACCCTAAGCTAAGACTCTAGGCTAAAAATTATAAACTCTTAACTTAAACTAAATTAAAACTAGAACTCTAACTAAAACTCTAAGCTATGAGTCTAGGCTAAAACTCTAAAATATTAACTATAACTAAAGTAAACTTCAACTCTAGCTCAACTCTAAGCTAAAACTCTAAACTCTTAACTAAAACTAAATTAAACTAGAACTCTAAGCTATGAGTCTAGGCTAAAATTCTAAGCTCTTAACTATAACTAAAGTAAACTTCAACTCTAACTAAATCTCTAAGCTAAGACTCTAAGCTAAAAATCAAACTCTTAGCTAAAACTAAAGTAAACTAGAACTTCAACAAAAAACTCTAAGCTAAGACTTTAGGCTAAAACTCTCAACTCTTAACTATAACTAAACTAAACTTCAACTCTAACTAAAACTCTAAGCTAAGACTCTAAGCTAATACTCTAAACTCTTAAACTATAACTAATCTAAACTTCAAGTCTAACTAAAACACTAAGCTAAGAAATTCGAAGCTAAAAACTCCATACCCTTAACTAAAACTAAAATAAACTAGAACTTCAACAAAAACTGTAAGCTAAGACTCTAGGCTAAAATTCTAAACTCTTAACTATAAATAAACTAAACTTCAACTCTAGCTAAAACTTTAGGCTAAAACTCTAAGGTAAAAACTCTAAACTCTTAACTATAAATAAACTAAACTTCAACTCTAACTAAACTATAGCTAGACTCTAAACTAAAAACTCAAACTATTAACTATAACTAAAGTTCAACTCTAACTGAACTCTAAGCTAAAACTCTAAACTCTTAACTAAAACTAAACTAAAATTCAACTCTAACTAAAACTCTAAGCTAAGACTCCAAGGTAAAACTCCAAATTCTTTACTAAAACTAAACTAAACTAGAACTCCAACAAAAACTCTAAGCTAAGACTCTAAGCTAAAACCCGAAACTCTTAACTATAACTAAACTAAACTTCAACTCTGACTAGAACTCTAAGCTAAGATTCTAAGTTAAAACTCTAAACTAAAACTAAACTAAAGTAGAACTCTAAAAAAAAAACCCTAAGCTAAGACTCTAGGCTAAAAAATTATAAACTCTTAACTTAAACTAAATTAAACTAGAACCCTAACTAAAACTCTAAGCTATGAGTCTAGGCTAAAACTCTAAACTATTAACTATAACTAAAGTAAACTTCAACTCTAACTAAAACTCTAAGCTAAGTCTCTAAGGTAAAACTCCCAACTATTAACTAAAACTAAACTAGAACTCTAACTAAAAACTCTAAGCTAAGACTCTAAGCTATAACTCCAAACTCTTAACTAAAACTAAAATAAACTAGAAGTTCAAAAAACTCTAGGCTAAGACTCTAAGCTAAAACTCTAAACTCTTAACCAAACTAAACTAGAACTCTAACTAAAACTCTAAGCTAAGACTCTAAGATCTAAGCTAAAACTGTAAACTCTTAACAATATAAATAAACTAAACTTCAACTCTAACTAAAACTTTAGGCTAAAAACTCTAAGGTATTTAAAAAATCTAAACTCTTAACTATAAATAAACTAAACTTCAACTCTAACTAAAACTCTAAGCTAAGGCTCTAAACTAAAGCTCAAACTCTTAACTATAACTAAACTTCAACTCTAACTAAACTCTAAGCTAAAACTATAAACTCTTAACTAAAAACTAAACTAAACTTCAACTCTAACTAAAACTCTAAGCTAAAACTCTAAGGTAAAATTCCAAATTCCTTACTAAAACTAAACTAAACTAGAACTCTAACAAAAACTCTAAGCTAAGACTCTAAGCTAAAGCTCTAAACTCTTAACTATAACTAAACTAAACTTCAACTCTGACTAAAACTCTAAGCTAAGATTCTAGGTTAAAAACTCTAAACTAAAACTAAACTAAAGTTAGAACTTTAACTAAACCCTAAGCTAAGACTCTAGGCTAAAAACTCTAAACTCTTAACTAAAACAAAAACTAAACTAGAACTCTAACTAAAAACACTAAGCTATGAGTCTAGGCTTAAACTCTTAACTCTTAACTATAACTAAAGTAAACTTCAACTCTAACTAAAACTCTAGCTAAGACTCTAAGCTAAAAACTCTAAACTCTTAACTATAACCAAACTAAACTTCAACTTTAACTAAAACACTAAGCTAAGACTCTAAGCTAAAACTCCAAACTCTTAACTAAAACTAAAATAAACTAGAACTTCAAAAAAACTCTAAGCTAAGACTCTAGGCTAAAACTCTAAACTCTTAACTAAACTAAACGGGAACTCTAACTAAAACTCTAAGCTAAGACTCCAAGCTAAAACTCTAAATTCTTAAACTATAACTAAACTAAACTTCAACTCTAACTAAAACTCTAAGCTAAGACTTTAAACTAAAACTCAAATCTCTTAATTATAACTAAACTAAACTTCAAACTCTAACTAAAACTAGGCTAAAAACTCTAAGGTAAAACTCTAAAACTCTTAACTATAACTAAACTAAACTTCAACTCTAACTAAAACTCTAAGCTAAGACTTTAAACTAAACTCTAAACTCTTAACTATAACTAAACTAAACTTCAACTCTAACTAAAACTTTAGGCTAAAACTCTAAGGTAAAACTCTAAACATCTTAAATATAACTAAACTAAACTTCAACTCTAACTAAATTCTAAGCTAAAACTGTAAACTCTTAACAAAACTAAACTAAACTTCAACTCTAACTAAAACTCTAAGCTAAGACTCTAAGGTAAAACTCCAAATTCTTTACTAAAACTAAACTAAACTAGAACTCTAACGAAAACTCTAAGCTAATACTCTAAGCTAAAAATCTAAACTCTTAACTATAACTAAACTAAAACTTCAACTCTGGCAAAAACTCTAAGCTAAGATTCTAAGTTAAAACTCTAAACTAAAACTAAACTAAAGTAGAACTCTACTAAACCCTAAGCTAAGACTCTAGGCTAAAAATTCTTCTAAACTCTTAACTAAAACTAAAATTAAAATAGAACTCTAACTAAAACTCTAAGCTATGAGTCTAGGCTACAATTTAAGAGGCTAAAATTTTATGAGTCTAGGCTAAAATTTTAGACTAAATTAAACTAGAACTCTAACTAAAACTCTAAGCTATGAGTCTAGGCTAAAACTCTAAACTATTAACTATAACTAAAGTAAACTTCAACTCTAACTAAAACTCTAAGCTAAGACTCTAAGGTAAACTACTACTAAACTACTAACAACTCATCGCACCACCAAGCCGCCTGAGCCCAACACAGCTACACACGCTCCCCCTCCACCCCAATCTATTCAAAGCCTCCTTTTTACAATCGCCCACGAAGTTCCCATTTCCTTTAAATCTTTTCTTTATAACGTCCTCACACCCCAGACGGGGAAGACCTGCTTTCCGTTTAACCCTAGATAGTTGGCCGAAAAGAACAATCTTCGGCAAGCTGTCATCCTTCCTCCGCACAAAATGCCCTAACCACCTCAACCTTTCTTTCATTATAGACCTAGAAAGCAGTATTGAACCACATTTTGCGTACAGCCTATTGTTTTAAATACGGTCAGTCAGCTGGGTACCCAGAACAATCCTTAAGCAATTTCTCTTGAAAACATCAAGCAATCTTCATCCGCTTTTTGGAGCGTCCATGCTTCAGAGCCATATTTGACCACTGTCATCACTTTAGCTTCAAAAATTCTAATCTTGGTTTGCAGACTTATCTTCCTATTCTTCCAGACTTTTTTAACTGTCAAAAACCACCCTGAGCCTTCGCTATTCTATTTTTAGCATCTTCACTGCTCCCACCATCTTTACTAATAATACTACCAAGGTAAGTGAAGCTGCCCACCTGATCAATCTTTTCATTACCCAACGTCACCTTTTTTTCTTCACTTATTCCTAGCCTTAGTGACTTAGTCTTCCTAAACATTAATTTTCAAACCAATACTAGCACCCTGAACTCGCAAAACCTCTAAAACTTCATTCATTTTGCTCACACTTTCATCTAGGATGCTTAAATCATCAGCATAATCCAAGTCCAGGAGAATTTTTCCTCCCCATTTGATTCTGTGGTCTCCCATTGCCTTTCCTGTGCTCCTTAAACAAAGTTCATTAAAATAATCCATATAAAGGGGGATAGAACACAACCCTGCTTAACTCCTGAGTTAATACAAAACCAGCTGCTAACCTCATTTCCTACCTTAACCGCAGCAGTGTTATTCTCGTACATAGCACTAATCACTTTAATGTATTTGTCTGTTATACCATACAAGGATAAAACCTTTACTAAAGCTCCTCTATCAACAGAATCGAACGCTTGCTCATAATCTATAAAAGTGAAGACCAAAGGTGTTTGAAAACTTAGGCACTTCTCAATTATTAACCTAAGAGTGAAATTTGGTCAACACATCCTCTACCTTTTCTAAAACCGCACTGCTCTTCTCTTTAAAACTTTGTCTACGGCATTTCTCAGTCTAAAAAGTATCATATTACTAAGCAGTTTGCTACCTACAGAGACCAGACTAATGCCTCGATAATTACCACACTCACTTTTATCACCTTTCTTATAAAGTGGCTTAATTAAGGTTTTCCTAAAATCGTTAGGTACTTCCCCTTTTTCATAAATCATATTCATAATCTTCAATAACTTATTTCTAACCTCACAGCCACCCATATTTAAGAAACTCATTTACTACCCTAGCAGCACCTGGAGCCTTATTATTCTTTAATCCTTTTAGTACTGTTGCTAATTCCTCCTCACAAAACAAATCTTCCTTCACATCCAAGGTATCACAAACTTTTTCATTTTCCTCTATATTTTTTCCTGCAACTCTAAGGTAAAACTCCAAACTATTAACTAAAAATAAATTAAACTAGAACTCTATCTAAAAACTATAAGCAAAGACTCTAAGCTAAAAACTCTAAACTCTTAACTATATCTAAACTAAAATTCAACTCTTGACTAAAAATTCTAAGCTAAGACTCTAAGCTAAAACTCCAAACTCTTAACTAAAACTAAAGTAAACTAGAACTTCAACAAAAACTCTAAGCTAAGACTCTAGGCTAAAAATCTCAACTCTTAACTATAACTAAACTAAACTTCAACTCTAACTAAAAACTCTAAGCTAAGACTCTAAGCTAAAAACTCTAAATTCTTAACTATAACTAACTAAATTTCAACTCTAACTAAAACTCTAAGCTAAGATTCTAAGCTAAAACTCCAAACTCTTAACTAAAAATAAAATAAACTAGAACTTCAACAAAAACTCTAAGCTAAGACTCTAGGCTAAAACTCTAAACTCTTAACTAAACTAAACTAGAACTCTAACTAAACATCTAAGCTAAGACTCTAAGCTAAAACTCTTAACTAAACTAAACTTCAACTCTAACTAAAACTCTAAGCTAAGGCTCTAAACTAAAACTCAAACTCTTAACTATAACTAAACTTCAACTCTAACTAAACTCTAAGCTAAAACTCTAAACTCTTAACTAAAACTAAACTAAACTTCAATTCTAATTAAAAATCCAAGCTAATACTCTAGGGTAAAACTCCAAACTCCTTACTAAAACTAAACTAAACTAGAACTCTAACAAAAACTCTAAGCTAAGACTCTAAGCTAAAACTCTAAACTCTTAACTATAACTAAACTAAACTTCAACTCTGACTAAAACTCTAAGCTAAGATTCTAGGTTAAAACTCTAAACTAAAACTAAACTTAAGTAGAACTCTAACTAAAACCAAAGCTAAGACTCTAGGCTAAAAACTGTAAACTCTTAACTAAAACTAAACTAAACTAGAACTCTAACTAAAACTCTAAGCTATGAGTCTAGTCTAAAACTCTTAACTATAACTAAAGTAAACTTCAACTCTAACTAAAACTCTAAGCTAAGACTCTAAACTAAAAACTCTAAACTCTTAACTATAACTAGACTAAACTTCAACTCTAACTAAAACACTAAGCTAAGACTCTAAGCTAAAACTCAAAAAACTTCAACTCTAACTAAAACTTTAGGCTAACTCTAACGTAAAACTCTAAACTCTTAACTATAACTAAACTAAACTTCAACTCTAACTAAAACTCTAAGCTAAGACTCTAAACTAAAACTCTAAACTCTTATTATAACTAAACTTCAACTCTAACTAAACTCTAAGCTAAAACTCTAAACTCTTAACTAAAACTAAACTAAACTTCAACTCTAACTAAAACTCTAAGCTAAGACTCTAAGGTAAAACTCCAAATTCTTTACTAAAACTAAACTAAACTAGAACTCTAACAAAAACTCTAAGCTAAGACTCTAAGCTAAAACTCCAAACTATAAACTAAAACTAAACTAAACTAGAACTCTGACTAAAAACTATAAGCTAAGACTCTAAGTTAAAAACTCTAAACTCTTAACTAAAACTAAAGTAAACTTCAACTCTAACTAAAACTCTAAGCTAAGACTCTAAGGTAAAACTCCAAATTCTTTACTAAAACTAAACTAAACTAGAACTCTAACAAAAACTCTAAGCTAAGACTCTAAGCTAAAACTCTAAACTCTTAACTATAACTAAACTAAACTTCAACTCTGACTAAAACTCTAAGCTAAGATTCTAAGTTTAAAACTCTGAACTAAAACTAAACTAAAGTAGAACTCTAACTAAACCCTAAGCTAAGACTCTAGGCTAAAATTCTAAACTCTTAACTAAAACCAAATTATATTAGAACTCTAACTAAAACTATAAGCTATGAGTCCAGGCTAAAATTCTACATTATTAACTATAACTAAAGTAAACTTCAACTCTAACTAAAAATCTAAGCTAAGACTCTAAGGTAAAAACTCCAAACTATAAACTAAAACTAAACTAGAACTCTGACTAAAAACTATAAGCTAAGACTCTAAGTTAAAAACTCTAAACTCTTAACTATATCTAAACTAAACTTCAACTCTGACTAAAACTCTAAGCTAAGACTCTAAGCTAAAACTCTAAAACTCTTAACTAAAACTAAAGTAAATTAGAACTTCAACAAAAAACTCTAGCTAAGACTCTAAGCTAAAACTCTCGACTCTTAACTATAAACTAAAACTAAACTTCAACTCTAACTAAAACTCTAAGCTAAGACTCTAAGTTAAACTCTAAGCTCTTAACTATAAACTAAAACCAAACTTCAACTCTAACTAAAACTCTAAGCTAAGATTCTAATCTAAAAATCCAAACATTTAACTAAAACTAAAATAAACTAGAACATCAACAAAAAACTCTAAGCTAAGACTCTAGGCTAAAACTCTAAACTCTTAAATAAACTAAACTAGAACTCTAACTAAAACTCTAAGCTAAGACTTTAAGCTAAAACTCAAAACTCTTAACTATAACTAAACTAAACTTCAACTCTAACAAAAACTTTAGGCTAAAACTCTAAGGTAAAACTCTAAACTCTTAACTATAACTAAACTAAACTTCAACTTTAACTAAAACTCTAAGCTAAGATTCTAAACAAAAACTCAAACTCTTAACTATAACTAAACTTTCTACTCTAACTAAACTCTAAGCTAAAACTCCAAACTCTGAACTAAAACTAAACTAAGCTTCAACTCTAACTAAAACTCTAAGCTAAAACTCTAAGGTAAAACTCCAAATTCTTTACTAAAACTAACTAAAATTAGAACTCTAACAAAAACTCTAAGCTAAGACTCTAAGCTAAAGCTCTAAACTCTTAACTATAACTAACTAAACTTCAACTCTGACTAAAACTCTAAGCTAAGATTCTAGGTAAAAAAAACTCTAAACAAAAACTAAACTAAAGTAGAACTCTAACTAAACCCTAAGCTAAGACTCTAGGCTAAAAACTCTAAACTCTGAACTAAAACTAAACTAAACTAGAACTCTAACTAAAACTCTAACCTATGAGTCTAGGCTAAAACTCTAAACTCTTAACAATAACTACAGTAAACTTCAACTCTATCTAAAACTCCTAAGCTAAGACTCTAAGGTAAATCTCCAAACTATAAACTAAAACTAAACTAAACTAGAACTCGAACTAAAAACTCTAAGCTAAGACTCTAAGCTAAAAACTCTAAACTCTTATCTATACCTAAACTAAACTTCAAATCTGACTAAAACTCTAAGCTAAGACTCTAAGCTAAAACTCCAAACTCTTAACTAAAACTAAATTAAATTAGAACTTAAAGAAAAACTGTAATCTAAGACTCTAGGCTAAAAACTCTCAACTCTTAACTATAACTAAACTAAACTTCAACTCAAACTAAAACTCTAAGCTAAGAATCTAAGCTAAAACTCTAAAATCTTAACTATAACTAAACTAAACTTCAACTCTAACTAAAACTCTAAGCCAAGACTCTAAGGTAAAACTTCAAATTCTTTACTAAAACTAAAACTAAACTAGAACTCTAACAAAAAAACTCTAAGCTATGACTCTAAGCTAAAGCTCTAAAACTCTTAACTATAACTAAACTAAACTTCAACTCTGACTAAAACTCTAAGCTAAGATTCTAGGTTAAAACTCTAAACAAAAACTAAAATAAAGTAGAACTCTAACTAAAACTCTAAGCTATGAGTCTAGGCTAAAATTCTGAACTCTTAACTATAACTAAAGTAAACTTCAACTCTAACTAAAACTCCTAAGCTAAGACTCTAAGGTAAATCTCCAAACTATAAACTAAAACTAAACTAAACTAGAACTCTAACTAAAAAACTCTAAGCTAAGACTCTAAGCTAAAAACTCTAAACTCTTAACTATACCTAAACTAAAAAAAAAACTTCAACTCTGACTAAAACTCTAAGCTAAGACTCTAAGCTAAAACTCCAAACTCTTAACTAAAACTAAATTAAACTAGAACTTCAACAAAAACTGTAATCTAAGACTCTAGGCTAAAACTCTCAACTCTTAACTATAACTAAACTAAACTTCAACTCTAACTAAAACTCTAAGCTAAGAATCTAAGCTAAAACTCTAAAATCTTAACTATAACTAAACTAAACTTCAACTCGAACTAAAAGTCCAAGCTAAGACTCTGAGGTAAAACTCCAAAATTTTTTACTAAAACTAAACTAAACTAGAACTCTAACAAAAAACTCTAAGCTAAGACTCTAAGCTAAAGCTCTAAACTCTTAACTATAACTAAACTAAACTTCAACTCTGACTAAAACTCTAAGCTAAGATTCTAGGTTAAAACTCTAAACAAAAACTAAATTAAAGTAGAACTCTAACTAAACCCTAAGCTAAGACTCTAGGCTAAAAACTCTAAACTCTTAACTAAAACTAAACTAAACTAGAACTCTAACTAAAACTCTAAGCTATGAGTCTAGGCTAAAACTCTAAACTCTTAACTATAACTAATTAAACTAGAACTTCAACAAAAACTTGTAAGCTAAGACTCTAGGCTAAAACTCTCAACTCTTAACTATAACTAAACTAAACTTCAACTCTAACTAAAACTCTAAGCTAAGAATCTAAGCTAAAACTCTAAACTCTTAACTAAAAGTAAGCTAAACTAGAACTTCAACAAAAACTCTAAGCTAAGACTCTAGGCTAAAAATCTCAACTCTTAACTATAACTAAACTAAACTTCAACTCTAACTAAAACTCTAAGCTAAGACTCTAAGCTAAAACTCTAAACTCTTAACTATAACTAAACTAAATTTCAACTCTAACTAAAACTCTAAGCTAAGATTCTAAGCTAAAACTCCAAACTCTTAACTAAAAATAAAATAAACTAGAACTTCAACAAAAACTCTAAGCTAAGACTCTAGGCAAAACTCTAAACTCTTAACTAAACTAAACTAGAACTCTAACTAAACATCTAAGCTAAGACTCTAAGCTAAAACTCTTAACTAAACTAAACTTCAACTCTAACTAAAACTCTAAGCTAAGGCTCTAAACTAAAACTCAAACTCTTAACTATAACTAAACTTCAACTCTAACTAAACTCTAAGCTGAAAAAAAAAAAAAAAAAAAAAAAAAAAAAAAAACTCTAAACTCTTAACTAAAACTAAACTAAACTTCAATTCTAATTAAAAATCCAAGCTAATACTCTAGGGTAAAACTCCAAACTCCTTACTAAAACTAAACTAAACTAGAACTCTAACAAAAACTCTAAGCTAAGACTCTAAGCTAAAACTCTAAAACTCTTAACTATAACTAAACTAAACTTCAACTCTGACTAAAACTCTAAGCTAAGATTCTAGGTTAAAACTCTAAACTAAAACTAAACTTAAGTAGAACTCTAACTAAAACCAAAGCTAAGACTCTAGGCTAAAAACTGTAAACTCTTAACTAAAACTAAACTAAACTAGAACTCTAACTAAAACTCTAAGCTATGAGTCTAGTCTAAAACTCTTAACTATAACTAAAGTAAACTTCAACTCTAACTAAAACTCTAAGCTAAGACTCTAAACTAAAAACTCTAAACTCTTAACTATAACTAGACTAAACTTCAACTCTAACTAAAACACTAAGCTAAGACTCTAAGCTAAAACTCCAAAAAACTTCAACTCTAACTAAAACTTTAGGCTAAAACTCTAACGTAAAAACTCTAAACTCTTAACTATAACTAAACTAAACTTCAACTCTAACTAAAACTCTAAGCTAAGACTCTAAACTAAAACTCTAAACTCTTAATTATAACTAAACTTCAACTCTAACTAAACTCTAAGCTAAAAACTCTAAACTCTTAACTAAAACTAAACTAAACTTCAACTCTAACTAAAACTCTAAGCTAAGACTCTAAGGTAAAACTCCAAATTCTTTACTAAAACTAAACTAAACTAGAACTCTAACAAAAACTCTAAGCTAAGACTCTAAGCTAAAACTCCAAACTATAAACTAAAACTAAACTAAACTAGAACTCTGACTAAAAAACTATAAGCTAAGACTCTAAGTTAAAAACTCTAAACTCTTAACTAAAACTAAAGTAAACTTCAACTCTAACTAAAACTCTAAGCTAAGACTCTAAGGTAAAACTCCAAATTCTTTACTAAAACTAAACTAAACTAGAACTCTAACAAAACTCTAAGCTAAGACTCTAAGCTAAAACTCTAAACTCTTAACTATAACTAAACTAAACTTCAACTCTGACTAAAACTCTAAGCTAAGACTCTAAGCTAAAACTCCAAACTCTTAACTAAAACAAATTAAATTAGAACTTAAAGAAAAACTGTAATCTAAGACTCTAGGCTAAAACTCTCAACTCTTAACTATAACTAAACTAAACTTCAACTCAAACTAAAACTCTAAGCTAAGAATCTAAGCTAAAACTCTAAAATCTTAACTATAACTAAACTAAACTTCAACTCTAACTAAAACTCTAAGCCAAGACTCTAAGGTAAAACTTCAAATTCTTTACTAAAACTAAACTAAACTAGAACTCTAACAAAAACTCTAAGCTATGACTCTAAGCTAAAGCTCTAAACTCTTAACTATAACTAAACTAAACTTCAACTCTGACTAAAACTCTAAGCTAAGATTCTAGGTTAAAACTCTAAACAAAAACTAAAACAAAGTAGAACTCTAACTAAAACTCTAAGCTATGAGTCTAGGCTAAATTCTGAACTCTTAACTATAACTAAAGTAAACTTCAACTCTAACTAAAACTCCTAAGCTAAGACTCTAAGGTAAATCTCCAAACTATAAACTAAAACTAAACTAAACTAGAACTCTAACTAAAAACTCTAAGCTAAGACTCTAAGCTAAAAAACTCTAAACTCTTAACTATACCTAACTAAACTTCAACTCTGACTAAAACTCTAAGCTAAGACTCTAAGCTAAAACTCCAAACTCTTAACTGAAAAACTAAATTAAACTAGAACTTCAACAAAAACTGTAATCTAAGACTCTAGGCTAAAACTCTCAAACTCTTAACTATAACTAAACTAAACTTCAACTCTAACTAAAACTCTAAGCTAAGAATCTAAGCTAAAAACTCTAAAATCTTAACTATAACTAAACTAAACTTCAACTCGAACTAAAAGTCCAAGCTAAGACTCTAAGGTAAAACTCCAAATTTTTTTACTAAAACTAAACTAAACTAGAACTCTAACAAAAACTCTAAGCTAAAGCTCTAAACTCTTAACTATAACTAAACTAAACTTCAACTCTGACTAAAACTCTAAGCTAAGATTCTAGGTTAAAACTCTAAACAAAAACTAAATTAAAAGTAGAACTCTAACTAAACCTAAGCTAAGACTCTAGGCTAAAAACTCTAAACTCTTAACTAAAACTAAACTAAACTAGAACTCTAACTAAAACTCTAAGCTATGAGTCTAGGCTAAAACTCTAAACTCTTAACTATAACTAAATTAAACTAGAACTTCAACAAAACTTGTAAGCTAAGACTCTAGGCTAAAACTCTCAACTCTTAACTATAACTAAACTAAACTTCAACTCTAACTAAAAACTCTAAGCTAAGAATCTAAGCTAAAACTCTAAACTCTTAACTAAAAGTAAGCTAAACTAGAACTTCAACAAAAAATCTAAGCGAAGACTTTAAGCTAAAAACTCTAAACTCTTAACTAAAACTAAACTACAACTCTAACAAAAACTCTAAGCTAAGACTCTAAGCTAAAACTCTAAACTCTTAACTAAAACTACAGTAAACTTCAACTCTAACTAAAACTCTAAGCTAAGACTCTAAGGTAAAACTCCAAACTCTTAACTATAATTAAACTAAACTTCAACTCTAGCTAAACTCTCAGCTAAAACTCTAAGGTAAAACTCTAAACTTTTAACTACAACTAAACTAAACTAGAACTCTAACAAAAACTCTAAGCTAAGACTCTAAGCTAAAAACTCTAAACTTTTAATTATAACTAAACTAAACTTCAACTCTAACTAAAGCTCTAAGCTAAGACTCTAGGCTAAATCTCTAAACTCTTAACTAAAACTTAACTAAATTACAACTTTAACTAAAACTCTAAGCTATGACTCTTAGCTAAAGCTCTAAATTCTTAACTATAACTAAACTAAACTTCAACTCTAACTAAAACTCTAAGCTAAGATTCTAAGGTAAAACTCTAAACTCTTAACTAAAACTAAAGTAAACTTCAACTCTGACTAAAACTCTAAGCTAAGACTCTAAGGTAAAACTCTAAACTCTTAACTAAAACTAAACTAAACTAGAGCTCTAACCAAAACTCTAAGCTATGACTCAAAGCTAAAACTCTAAGCTAAGCCTCTAAGGCAAAATTCCAAACTCTTAACTATAACTAAACTAAACTGACCAAAAAGTTTCACCCCAAATAATCTTCTAAAATGTCTCAAACTGTTTCACCCAAATCATCTTCTAAAATGTCCCAAACTGTTTCGCCCAAATAATCCCTTAAAAGTAGTTTCCGTGTGTTTCTTTGTTTCGGCATCCCTGTGCTGTCACATTTCCTAGGAAACCCTTTCCCGCGTAAAATATATTCAATCTGTCTTCATCTCGAAGGTGTTCCTAGCCACACTATTATGGCTTTGATAGAATATCAATTTTTCTCTCTGACCTAAAGATCAGAGAAGCCATATTTAAAAATAGAATATCAATTTATCTCTCACTAAAGATCAGAGAAGCCATATTTAAAAATAGAATTTCTATCTCATTAGAGTCCCGTATAATTCCTAGGAAACAAGTGATGTCATTTCTAATTCCATAGTGGATCAATAATTCCCCTTAGAAACATCAAATAATTTCCCCTTTTGTGGATCAATAATTCCCCGCCGAAAATACAAATCAATTTCTCAGAAAATTCTCTCCCTTCGATTATGTAACCAATTTCTCGGAAATCCAGTTCCCCTCGAGTCGATCAATACATCTCTTCCTGTCAATGCGCATGTGCAAACTTCACCTTGGAGTCATTACACCTAGAAACAACAAATAAATTGACCTTGAAAAGGGGGCATTGACCCCATTAGACTCGATCAAAAATTCTGGAATAAATTATAACCTTTCAGCGTTAGACTCAATTGTAGATGGTAGCAGTGGTGTATGCCCAGAGATTATTGATAGCTCCCTACTAGAGACTCGGAATCCTTTTTAACTATACCGATGTGTGAGGAAGTTCTGATTTTTGAACTGGAACCCTGGTTTTGATTATTAATCGCAAGCGCCAATTTCTCCGCAATAGCCTTTTGCGCAATGGCTACCGCCACCCATTTTTTCCTGGTATGAGCTCAACCTTAGAAGTATCAAGAGATTCACCACACGCAGATTCTATAAACGCTTTCCACTCCGATGGGGTTTTAAGTGGCGGAGGGTTTGTAGCAACTACAGAGTAAGATAGCTTTATGGGCGCATTTGGTTGGGTAGGGAAACTAGTTTGAGTAAAAAGATTTAAGTCACCTTTATTCAGTCGGTTCGATGAAGCCTTCAAAACTATGGCATATATCATTTACTTTGGTTGTTACGCATACACTTTATCTCTTTCTCCGCACGCATGGACCTAGGTGGGCTCAAAATGACGAATGTAGGAAGTTGACGCTTTTCTTAGCTGATTTGGCAAAAAATTTCACAATCTCCATGACATTCTCTTCATCCTTAACTGATTTACGGAAGGGTCTGTTAGGCCAGATTTCTGTAGGATCTATTCTTTTGCACTCAGTATATATTATCTCTGGAGAAAAACTCCACATCGCGATTAGTAATCAATTAATGTTTTATTCCGGCTAGCATTGCTCTTGAAACAAATTTAACACCGCTTTCCAAATGATGTTTTCCACGTCTATATTTTATATTCATTAATCACGAAAATATACCCAAAAATCCACCTTAAGGTTGATTTTTCATCTTTAAATATATATTTTTTTTAAACCTAAAAAATATAAAGGTTTTACTTTTATAACTTTAATAAATCAACTAATATTAACATTTTGATTACTAAATATCAGTATATGCATATTAAACTAACAATGCACATTCATTTGTATTTTTTCCGTAAATTGCAAATTTTGTTCTGGCCTTGTGAAGGCAAAGGGGTTTTGTGCCTAACTTATGGTATTTCTGCTCGTTTTGAGTTTGGCTCGGTTATTTATTGTAATTTCAGTTCGTTTTGGGTTTCATTTATTTATCGATGCTTATTTGTGGTAGTTTCACGCTTGGTAGATTATTTGATTTTATTTTTGCTCTTTTTTTGTTTAATGGAGTTCTTTACTATTCTTTGAAATACTTATCTTGTAGAAATTTTTTTTTTAATTAATTTCTGTTCGTTTCATATTGACATAGTCTTTCCAGCGAAAAAGAAGATAATACATTAAATCTTTTCGTTTTTTAAGACTTTATAGTTTGGCCTGCTATTTATATGGTGGAGAAAAATTTTCAGCAATTTTTAACAATATACACCCTTTTAAAAATGTGGACACAAATAGTACTGTTTAATTTAGTTTCATACCTCCTCTAGTTGACCTGAAATGGAAAACTTGATACCATTCGCAAAAAAAATCTGTTTTACTTTCTTTGATATCTTGGATACACTTATGCTATTTTTGATTTAGTTAAATTTTAAGAGCAGAAGTAGCCCCGAAAGTTTGAACATAATACCCTCAGTCGTTCTTGGGACAGTGTTGAGATGCCTTATTATTGGGAATAAGCATTATCACAGTGCATTTTGGTTTAATCTTAAGGTAACATTTTAGTTTTTAAACATAATGGACAAAGGGGAGGGTGAGAGTGGAAAGAGGACTAGTTGCCCTCCAATCACTATCGACTATTAAAAAAGGGCATCAGCCCTTTCTATTTTCAATTGAATTAGCCCCTTTTGAAGTTCCCACGGCAACCCTTCGACACGAAGCACACTGGTCCAAACAACAACAACAACAAAAAATAATACCTTATACCTGTTGGGGTTCCACCCCTTTTTCTTTTCCTTTCAGATAAATGACCTGTTTTGTTTTTCTTAATTACATTTGCTTATAGTATAATTTCAAAAGACAGGTTAAATTCCCGTTACTAAGCGATAGTGGTTTTACAATAGGTAAGCTTTGAACCAAGTTTATTTTTATACTTCCTGGTTGGGAGTCATTGAAATATAAATCTAAGAGTTAGAATTGGTTTGAATAGGGATTTAGCTGATTGGCTGGGCCAAGCGGAGGTCCATCCATATGAACAATTGTGTAAAGATTACTATTATTTTTAGTCTACGTTTTGACCCCGTTTGGGGAAAGAGTCTGCATTTTGACCCCGTTTGGGGAAGGATATTTCTGTTGTTATATGTGACCCTTTTGGAAGAATACAAGTAAGGTATTTTCTACAACTGTGTACTAGTTTCCGTAACCCAGGCAGGGTAGGAATAGAGCTACGAGGTACCTTCATTATTATATTGACAGGGAGGTTTGTTACCTCCAAGGAGAGAGTTAAGAGATTTTCTAGCCGTACCCAATATAGTACCAAACCCGATATTTGCAGAACTGTTGGAGTAAGAGCAGAAATCCCACTAATATTTGGGCCGACAAGGGGTTCTCTCCTTTTAGTAAGTGGCATTGCAACCTTTTTGCGCCATTTTTGCATCAATAAGTGGCGACACTCGTACTTACACCCCAATAATTGGTGCGAGCGGTAGGTAGCGCCACTAACATTGGTAGCAGCGCCACTAACAGTGGTGGCAGCAAGAAAAAGAGCTATCAATAACACTGGTAGTAAAAGAATTCTGCGTTTTCGAAGAGGCTAGTTGAGTTAGCCTACATAGTGACAGTAGCCTATTGCGGTTACATATAATGAGAAAAGAAAGATATACTGAATCATTTAATAAAATTATGAAGATCTATTATGGGCTATGCCTTGTGAGATCATAATTGAAAAATTTACGAATCAATATACCGCGCAACTAATTAGTATTTTAAAATATAAGGCTAAAATTGCTCTGTGTCAATGCAATTTTTCGCGAGAGACCGAAAGTTACATGGATAAAAGAATTTTCATTTAGACTGAAAAGGTAATTTCAGTTAACGAAATTTTGAAATTATGTCGGACAGAGATGAGATTAAAAGGGCGAGTGAAGCCCATAGAAAAAGAAGAAAGAGAGAGATAGAAAAGAAGGGAGGAAGATATGAAACAACGTATATTAAATTGCATGGAGAAATTGAGAATAGCCAGAGAACGAGATGACGAAAGAGATAGAAAAAAGGGAACAAAGAGAGAAAAATAGACAAGAAAGAATAGATCAAATTGAAAAAGATAGGCAAGCCAATGAAATACTTCATCAGGCCCGTATGGACAAAATTGAAAAAGATAGACGAGAAAGAGAGAAAGATAGACAAGAAAGAGAGAAAGAGAGGGTAGACAGAGAACGAAAGGAAGAGGCTGATAGAATAGCCAAAGAACGAAAGGAAGAGGCTGAAAAAAAATCCAGAGAGCAAGAAGAGGAGGAAGATAGGAAACAAAGAGTGAAAGATAAAAGAGAAAAAGAGGAAGAAAGACAGGCCCGTAGGGAGGCCGATAAAAATATTACCAGGATGTCGCAAAAACAATTGACAGACTATTGAAAACTTGTTGGGGAAATTCGTAAAGTGACGTTTTATCACAAGTTACTTATAGGCTGTCATATAGCTATAATAATTTGTCTAAGAATCAATCGCGAGAAAAAGAAAATTACCAGACATTAAACACTTTTACGGGAAAACATGATACTTTGTTGACTGCGGGGGAAGGTAGACCGTCCCCATAAAAAACAAATTGGGAGGCTGTTCCGCCCTATCGGAAAAAAGAAATGCTTGATAGTCAAAACGATGATAATCTGGTAAAAATTGATTTCTCGAAGCCTTTTTCTAAAAATTGCCATAATAAAGAAAAGAGAGTAACCTATAAAAGATCGAATTCGGCTATAGCACATAATCAAGGAAATATTGACTAGTTTTTGAAATCACATAAAATAGGAGGCAAATTAAAAGGAAAATTTACCGAAATGGTAATTGACTCAGGGAGTGGGCAAACTTTTGTGCGAAAGGACCTAATTAAAAATACGGAAATAGACCATAAAATAATATTACAACATTACGTTATTATGGAGATAAGCACCAATGCCCGTCTGCTTGGGAAAGAATAGAAATTGCAAAGAAGGACGGTACGGTCCAGAGAAAAACGATTAAAAGTAGGCTTAGTACCTATGCTAGCAGTAAATGTTTTAGTAGGGGGAGACTTTGGAGAAATCTGAAATCCAAATTCCCAGAAAATGGAAATTTGAGAATACTTTTAACGAGTGTGAGACACCGAAAAATGTTGCCACAATGAAACGCTGATTGAACCAGAGAAAAGGGAGACAAAATTTAATGTACGCGCTTTTCCTTGGAAAGTTCGAGAGATTTTGGTAGAATATGAGAAACCAAATGTCGGAGTTCAATTCCCATTTGATAACGAAATATTTGTTTCTGCGGTAAAAATAAAGAAGACTAAAAGAGAGATAATAGATATTAAACGGAGCTACAATGAAGTAATGCAGTCAAAGATAGTGGACACTGGAGTCCCAATCAGATATAACGATGATTTATTATTTTGCGCGAAAAAACAAAATTGAGAAAAGTAGAGATTAAAAGAAAAATGCAAAGAAGAGACAAAATTTGAAGATTCAGCCTACAGTGGCGAAAAATAAAAAAAAATGTTGGATGGTCTGGCAGTCCGTCGACGGACTACCTCTCTCTTTACGCTAAAGTTTTTTATTGTTTAGAAAAAATAGAGTTGTGAGAAATTCAAACTTTAGCGTAAAGAGTGAGGCGTTGAGGGGGGGGCAGCCCCTTTTATATAAGGAATCATTTTTGTTCGTTTTAAGTTTTAACGTCGTTCCTTACTTTCAGTTAAAAAAACTTGTTTTTTTTATTCAATTTTTGAACGTTTTTGAATTAATGCAGGTTTTTGATATTGGCTCACCGTAAATGAATAATTAAAACAAAATTTGCGCATTAATTTTGCTTTAGTTTAGTTAAATGGCTTTCTCGAAACTTGTTTAATTTTATTTACGAACGTTTTTATTAGTAATAAATATACGTAACTTACGAATTAACTTACGTAACGAACTTCTATATTTATAGATTTTTAATACGTATATTAGGGGGTTCTCCCCCTATTCAATACCTTGCTCATTAAGCTACAGTTCGAATTTTGTTCCAATTCCTTAAAAATGACCCCTTAATCACAAATACTGTTAATTAGAATAAATAGCTCTTATGAAAGTACTTAAAAATATTTTGCTAATATAAAATATAAGCGCGAGGTATTGACAAGGGGGTAAACCCAATCATAAACATAATATTTTCAGTTCGTTTTAAGTTTTCAGTTGCTCCTTACTTTCAGCTGAAAAACTTTTTTTATTTAATCTCAGATCTTTTTTCTTTAATAATGATGGGAAATCCGACGCCCCCTTCACAGCAATGTCCCTTCCGCCATGAAAACTTCCAGTCAGTATTCTTCCCAATAACCAATACTTTATGTTAACATTGGGTAAAGTTCATAACTTTCATCCCTCCCCCCGGGGACTTCGGTGGATTAAGTCATCCTACAAGACATATTTATCATATTTTCGTCCATGCTGATCAAAATGGCTATCTCAAAATTTTTATCGGGTGACTTTGGGAAAAAAATGAGCGTGGGTGCAGGCCTAGTTGCCCTCCATTTTTTTGGGTCACTTAAAAAGGGCACTAGAACTTTTAATTTCCATTCCAATGAGCCCTCTCAAGATATTCTAGGACCACTGGGTCAATACGATCAGGCCTGTGGAAAAAAAAACAAAAACAATTAAACCACGCATCCCTCCCTGATGTTTTCTTCTGGCAAAAAAATGCAAAGTTCCATATTTTTGCAGATAGCAGCTTGAAACCTCCACAGTAGGGTTCTCTAATACGCTGAATATGAGCGTGGGAGGGGGCCTAGTTGCCCTCCATTTTTTTGGTCACTTAAAAAGGGCACTATAGAACTTTTAATTTCCGTTCCAATGAGCCCGCCCACGATATTGTAGGATTACTGGGTCGATACGATCACCCCTGAAAAAAAAAAAAAAAAAAAAAAAAAAACACGCATCCGTGATCTATCTTCTGGCAAAAAAATGCAAAATTCCAAATTTTTGTAGATAGGTGCTTGAAACCTGTACAGTAGGGTTTATCTTTTACGATGAATAGATGGTGTGATTTTCATTAAGGTTTTATAGCCTTTAGGGGGTCTTCCCCTTTTTTTTTGAAAATCAGCCAATTTTCTCAGAAGCGTAACTTTTTAATTAGTTAAAAAATTTAATTAGTTACTAATTTAAATTTAAATTAGTAAGATTAAACTTGATGAAACTTACATATTTGAAATAAGCATTAAAATCTGATTCTTTCTATGTGTCTATTGGTATCAAAATTCCGTTTTTTTAGAATTTCGGTTACCATTGAGCTGGTTTGCTCCTTACTTAGTTCGTTACCACGAACTGTTTGAAAATGTCAAGCCTTCCGATCACTTTTGACTGTTAAAAGGGCACCAGGCCTTTCAATTTCCAATCGAAAGAGCACTTTTGGAAACGACAAAGTTTTCTATAAGCACCTTATATGCCCCCAGAGCATAAATTACAACCCTTACCCTAAGGTCACTCTCAAAGACCTAATTTCCAGAACTTTCTACTACGTACGTGTTGAACAAAATGACTATCTGAAAATATTGATTGGATATGTTTGGAGGAATGGTGGGCGTGAGAGGGAGGTTGGTTACGCTCCAATTACTTTGTACTATTACAAAAGGCACTAGCCCTCTCAATCTCGATTTTAATGAGCCCCTTTTGAAGTTTTACGACAACTCCATCTATAAAATCTTATATGCCCCCAGGGTATAAACTTCAACATTTGCCCTGGGGGTTCTCGAGGGTTTGTCATCCTTAAATACATAATTTCCAGAATTTTCAAATATGTTGAACAAAATGGCTATCTCTAAACTTTGATTGAATGTTTTTGGGGAAATGGTGTGGGCGTAAGGGGGGGGGGGTTAATTACTCTCCGCTCACTTTCGACTATTAAAAAGGGCAATTTCAATTTCCAATCAAATGAGATTTTTTTGAAATTTCTATAACAACTTTCGATATAAACTTTAATTCCCCCAGGGCATAACTTAAAACCCTTGCACTGAGGGCTCTGAGGGGGCTATCATCCTACCAAAACCGAATTTCCAGAAATTTCAACTACGTTGAACAATATCTCAAAATTTTGATTGGATGTGCTTAGGAAAATGGAGAGCGTGAGAGGGGCGTTAGTCGCTATCCAGTCCCTTTCAACTATTAAAAAAGGCACTAGCCCTTTCAATTTCCAATTGAATGAGCCGTTTTGAAGATTTTTACACAACACTTTCAATAAAAACTTTATATGCCCCAGGGCATAACTTACGACCCTTGCCCTGAGGGCCGTGGGGGGAGGGGTTGCCATCCTTAAGGACCTAATTTCCAAAACTTTCAACTACGTTGAATAAAATGGTTATCTAAAAATTTTGATTGGATGTGTTTGGGGAAAAAGTGGGCATGAGAGAGGGGTAGTTGCTCTCAAATCCCTTTCGACTATTAAAAAGGGTACTAGCCCTTTGAATTTCAAATCAAATGAGCCCTTTTTTTGTTTCTACGACTAAAATTCAATAAAAACCTTATATGCCCCCAGGGCATAACTTATAATCCTTGCACTGAGGGTTTGTGCGCGAGTGTCTGGGGAAAAGGCGGATGTGAGAAGGGGGTTTGTTGCTCTCAAATCACTTTCAACTATTAAAAAGGGTACTATCCGTTTGAATTTCAAATCGAATGAGCCCTTTTTTAAGTTTCTACGACAAATATTTCAGTAAAACTTTATCTCTATGTGTATCTATGTGTATTATCTCTATGTGTGTGTCATCTCTGTGTGTGTGTCGTCTCTGTGTGTGTGTCGTCTCTGTGTGTTTGTCGTCTCTGTGTGTGTCTCCTCTCCGTGTGTGTGTCGTCTCTGTGTGTGTGTCGTCTTTGTGTGTGTTTGTCGTCTCTGTGTGTGTGTCGTCTCTGTGTGTGTGTCGTTTCTGTGTGGGTGTCGTCTCTGTGTGGGTGTCGTCTCTATGTGTGTGACGTCTGTTTGTGTGTGTCGTCTCTGTGTGTTTGTCGTCCTCTGTGTGTATATCGTCTCTGTGTGTGTCGTCTGTGTGTGTGTCGTCTCTGTGTGTTTGTCGCCTCTGTGTATGCCGTTTCTGTGTATTTGTCGTCTCTCTGTGTGTGTTTCGTCTCTATGTGTGTATCGTCTCTGTGTGTGTGTTGTCTCTGGTTTATAATAGGTTAGGAGGGTTAGTTGCCCTCAAATCACTTTCGACTATTAAAAAGGGTACTGACCCTTTGAATTTCAAATCGAATGAGCTCTTTTTCAAGTTTCTACGACAAATATTTCAATAAAAACATTATATCCCCCCAGGGCATAACTTATAATCCTTGCCCCGAGGGTTGTGGGGAAGTGTCCTGCTCAAAATATGTTTTCTATCTGGAAATTAACTACGCTGAACAAAATGGCTATCTTAAAACTTTTATTGGATGTGTTTTGGGGGAAGGATGGGTGTGGGGGGGGGGGGGGGGGGGGGCTGGTTGCCCTCCAATCACTTTCGACTATTAAAAAAGGGCACTAGCCCTTTGAATTTCCAATCGAATGAGATTTTTTAAGTTTCTACGACAACACCTTCTTTAAAAACCTGCCCCCAGGGCATAACTTAAAACCATTGCCTTGAGGGCTGTGGTCGAGTTTCCTCCTCAAAAACACATATTTTCTATCTGGAAATTAACTACACTGAACAAAATGGCTATCTCAAAATTTTGATTGTATGTGTCGGGGGAAATGATGGGCGTGGGGAGGGGGCTAGTTGCCCCCCAATCACTTTCGACTATTAAAAAGGGCACACAGATCTTTGAATTTCCAATCGAATGAGCATTTTTTGAAGTTTCTACAACGCCTTCTATAAAAAACCTTACACATACCCCCAGGGCATAACTTAAAAAAACCCTTGCCCTGACGTTTGTGGGGGAGTGTCCTTCTCAAAAACATAATTTCTATCTGGAAATAAACTACGCTGAACAAAATGGCCATCTTAAATTTTGATTGGATGTGTTTGGGGGAATGATGGACGTGGGGGAGGAGGGGGGCTAGTTGCCCTTCAATCACTTTCGACTATTAAAAAGGTACTAGCCCTTTGAATTTCCGATCGAATGAGCCTGTTTTGAAGTTTTTATGACAATTCCTCCTATAAAAAAACGTTATATGCCCCCAGGGTATAACTGAGAACCCTGGCCCTGAGGGTTGTGGGGGGAGTTACTTTTTTTTTTCCTCAAAAATATATTTTCTATCTAGAAATCAACTACGCTGAACAAAAAGGCTATCTCAAAATTTTGATTGGATGTGTTTGGGGGAATTATAGGCGGGTGGGGGGGGGGGTTAGTTGCCCTAAAATCACTTTCAACTATTAAAAAAGGTACTAGCCACTCCAATTTCCTATCGAATGAGCCTTTTTCGAAGTTTCTACGACAAATCCTTCGATACAAAGTGCCCAGGTATGGAGAAAAAAAAACAAAAATAAACATTGTGCCCACATTGTTCTTTACTTAGGCAGTGCTAGCGCGCTGCCAATGATAGGGAGAAACCGAAGACGACGGTGACGGCAACGTTCTTCTGTTCTGAAGACACTATCGCGATGAAATTTCCTACGTCACCGCACACTTGCCAGCAAGTTATTGTCTATTCCTGCGACAAGTGTGACCGCAGAAAGACTATATTTTTGGTGTTAGAGCCTGATAGTGACTATGATAGTGACTTAGAAAAAAAATGACCTCAGTCAAGACAGAGTGGATAAGTTGATTTTCATTCACAATGACTATAGCTACATCCTGCAGTTCTAATATACTTCTGAAGTTTGCCTGAAGGAGTTTTTTTTCGGCGCACTAATATTCAGAGATAAATGATTAATTTTGTGATACGGTATTCGAAGTTTTGCATACAGCAATTTTCGAGGAATAAAAATAATACTAATTTTGATTATTAATTTTGCTAGAAAAACAACTTTCCATATAAACCTTATATGCCCACGAGGCATAACTTACAACCCTTGCATTGACGGCTCTGAGGGGGTTATCATCCTAAAAGACCTAACATGTTTAAAAAGACCTCTTCTACTTCTAACATCCTAAAAGACCTCTTCTACTTCTGTTGATGAATAATGAAGAAGAGCAGCGCCCGGCCAGCGACTTGCAAAGTTTCTACCTCATGAATAGGTAGAATATCTTGTAAATAAAAATTGGATTTGAGGAAGACTAAAATCTATTCTATAAATCATATACAACAAATTTCCATATAAACCTTATATGCCCCCAAGGCATAACTTATAACCCTTGCATTGACGGCTCTGAGGGGGTTATCATCCTAAAAGACCTAATTTCCAGAACTTTCAACTACGTTGAACAAAATGGATATCTCAAAATTTTGATTGAATGTGTTTGGGAAAATGGTGGGCGTGAGAGGGGCGTTAGTCACTATCCAATCACCTTAAAACTAAAAAAGGCACTAGCTCGTTTTAATAGTGTTTTAAATATGTTTTAAAAACATATTTTCTATCTGGAAATCAACTACGCTGAACAAAATGGCTATCTCAAAATTTTGATTGCATGTGTTTGGGGGAATGATAGGGGTGTGGGGGTGGGCTAGTTGTCCTCCAACCACTCTAAACTATTAAAAAGGGCACTAAAACTCTCAATTTCCAATCGAATGAGCCCCATCTGAAGTTTCTATGACGACCCCTTCCATATGAAGTGCCCTGCTCTAAAGGAAAAAATAATACATACTACATTGTGCCAATATTGTTCTTATATGCCCTCAGGGCATAAATTAAAACCCTTGTCCTGAGTATTGTGGGGAGTGTCCTCCTCAAAAACATATTTTCTATCAGGAAATCAACTACGCTGAAGAAAATGGCTATCTCAAAATTTTTATTGGGTGTGTTTGGGGGAATAATGGGCGTTGGGGGGAGCTAGTTGCCCTCCAATCACTTTCGACCATTAAAAAGGGCACTAGTCCTTTGAATTTTAAATCGAATGAGCTTTTTTTAAGTTTCAACGACAACGCCTTCTTTAAAAACCTTATATGACCCCGGGGCATAACTTAAAACCCTTGCCCTGAGGGCTGTGGGGGATTTTCCTCCTCAAAAACATATTTTCTATCTGGTAATCAACTAGGCTGAACAAAATGGCTATCTCAAAATTTTGATTCGATGTGTTTGGGGAAATGGTGGGGGTGGGGGGGGCTTATATTAAAGAAGCTGTCCCCTCCTCAACGCCTCGCTCTTTACGCCAAAGCTTTTTATTGTTTTAAAAAATAGACTTGTGAGAAAGTCAAACTTTAGCGTAAAGAGTGAGGCGTTAAGGAAGAAACAGCCCCTTTCATATACGGAATAATTTCTGTTCGTTTTAAGTTTTAGCGTCGCTCCTTACTTTCAGTTAAAAAAACCTTTTTTTTGTTTAATATTTGAATGTTTTTGAATTAACGCAGGTTTTGCTTTTGGCTCACCGTACATGAATAATAATGGCTTTCTCAAAACTTGTTTAATTTTATTTATGAAAGTTTTTATTCGCAATAAATATACGTAATTTACGAAATAACTTACGTAATGAACTTTTATATTCATATATTTTTAATACGTATATTAGGGGGTTCACCCCTAGTCAATAACTTGCTCTTTAAGCTAAAGTTTGAATTTTGTTCCAATTCCTTAAAAATGACCCCTTAATCACAAAGGCCGATATTTAGAATAAATAGGGTTATGAAAGTACTAAGAAATCTTTGGCTTATAGAGCGAGGTATTGACTATGGGGCGAACCCAATCATATACGTAGTTTTTTCTGTTCGTTTTAAGTTTTGATGTTGCTCCTTACATTCAGTTGAAAAACTTGTTTTTTTTTATCTTTAATTTCTGATTTTTTTTAAAATAATGCTGAAAAATCCAGCGCCCCCTTCATAGCATTGTCCCGTCCCCATTAGAACTTCCATCATGGAGAGATCCTCCCACATAATCCCCAACCCACCCACCCCCCCAACTACCAGAAAAAATCCCCCTGAAAACGTCTGTATACTTCCCAATAACCAATACTATATGTTAACATCGGGTAAAGTTCATAACTTTCAGCCCTCTCTCCGGGGATTTCAGGGGATTAAGTCATCCTAAAAGACATATTTATCATATTTTCGACCATGTTGAACAAAATGGCTATCTCAGAATTTTGATCGGGTGACTTTGGGAAAAACATGAGCGTGGGAGGGGGCCTAGTTGCCCTCCATTTTTTCGGGTCACTTAAAAAGGGCACGTAGAACTTTTAATTTCCATTCCAATGAGCCCTCCCATGATATTCTAGGACTACTAGGTCAATACGATCAGCCCTGGGAAAAAAAACAAAAACAAAATAAACACACATCCGTGATGTTTCTTCTGGCAAAAAAATGCAAAGTTCCACATTTTTGTCGATAGGAGCTTGAAACCTCTACAGTAGGGTTCTCTGATACGCTGAATATGATGGTGTGATTTTCATTAAGGTTCTATAGCTTTTAGGGGGTCTTTCTTCTTATTTTCAAAAATAAGCCAATTTTCTCAGGCGCGTAACTTTTGATGGGTAGGACTAAAGTGATGGGTAGGATGGGATTTGATGGGTAGGATGAAACTTATATATTTGAAATCACCAGTAAAATCTGATTCTTTTCATGTATCTATCTATTGGTATCAAAATCCCGTTTTCTAGAGTCACGGCTACCATTGAGCCGGTCACTCGTTATTTACAGTCCGGGTCGCTCGTTACGTAACTGTTTGAATTGTCGTTCAGAGGCTCATTTTAATCTTTTACTTCTTTTTCAACTTTGAATAAATACAAAGTGCCTTTGCTATTCTACGTTTCGCGCCTTCAATCAATCCATCAAAATAGCATTAGATATTTTTCGGATGATTTGACAGAATTAATGTGAGGTGCAAACCATTTGTTCAAGGGTTTCATTGTGTGGTGGGGGGGGGGGGTGAACTTGCTTTAACTCCTCTCATTTTATATTCTTGTTGTTCATAACTTTCAAAAAAGTCTTTTCTCGTCACTCTTTGTATTTTTAGATATTTTAGGGAGGGGAAATTTAAAATCTTGTCCTCAACACCTCGCTCTTTACGCTAAAGTTTTTTATTGTTTTGAAAAAAAGAGTTATGAGAAAGAGTCAAATTACTAGGGCTGACATCACATCATTTCTTAGATGGCGCAAAAAAAGCATTCGCAAGATAGCGCAAAATACGAACAGTGAAATTAAAATGATTTCAAATATAATACTACTCCAATCAGGGCAAATCCAGGACTAGGGGCGAATCGATTTCATTTTATATTCTTGTTGTTCATAACTTTCAAAAAAGTCTATGAGAAAATTGAGAAAGAGTCAAACTGTAGCGTAAAGACATAGGCGTTGATGAGGGGACAGCCCCTTTCATATACGGAATAATTTCTGTTCGTTTTAAATTTTAATGTTGCTCCTTACTTTCAGTTAAAAAACTTATTTTTTTATTTAATTTCTGAACATTTTGAATTAATGTTGGTTTTGATTTTGGCTAATCGTACATGAATAATTAAAACGAAATTTGCATATAAATTTTACTTTTTTTTGTAGCTTTCTCGAAAAGTTCTTTAATTTTATTTACGAACGTTTTTATTAGTAATAAATTTACGTTACTTACGAATCAACTTCCATAACGAACTTCTAGATTCATATATTTATAATACGTATATCAGAACGTTCACCTCCTAGTTAATACCTCGCTTTTTACGCTAAAGTTCAAATTTTATTCCAATTCTTGAAAGTACTAAAAAAAGTAAATTCTATGAAAGTACTAAAAAAATAGCGTAAAGAGCGAGGTATTGACAAGGGGGCGAATCTAATCATATACGTAATAATTTCTGTTCATTTTAAGTTTTAATGTTGCTCCTTACTTTTATTTGAAAAACTTTTTTAAATTTAATTTCTGATCATTTTTTTAAAAAATGCTGGGTTATCCGGCACTCCCTACATAGCAATGTCCCTCACCCCATGGAAAGACCCCCCAATTAACCCCCGACCCCCCACTACCAGCAAAAATCGCTCCTGAAAACGTCTGTACGCTTCCCAATAACCCAAACGATATGTAAACATTATGCAAAGTTCATAACTTGCAGCCATTCCCCTGGGGACTTTGGGGGATTAAGTCATCCCCAAAGACATAGTCAATGTATTTTTCAACCTTGCTGAACAAAATGGCTATTTCAAAATTTTGATCGGGTGACTTTGGGGACAAAAAAAGCGTGAGAGGGGGCCTAGTTGCCCTCAATCTTTTTGGTCCGATAAAAAAGGGCACTGGAACTTTAATTTCCTTTCGAATGAACCCTATACGACCGATACGATCCCCACTGGGGGAAAAAATAAAACAAAAAAAACACGCATCTGTGACCTTTCTTCTGGCAAAAATACAAAATTCCACATTTTTGTATTTGTAAAAAAAAAAAAAAAATTCCACATTTTTTGTAAAAAAAAAAAAAAAAAATAAAATAAAATACACAATTGTTAGCGAGGGGGAGGTACCTAAATATAATATATAATATAATATATATTATAATATATATATATATAATATAATATATATAATATATATAATATATATATATTATAATATATAATATATATAATAATATATATATATATATAATATATATATAATATAATATAATAGCGTATTTAATATATGCTATTATATTAGTTTCTCCCTTCTTTCGAAAATCAGGCAAATTTCTCAGGCACGTTACTTTTGATGAGTATGACTAAACCTGATTAGGCTTATATTTTTGAAATCAGCATAAAAGTCTGATTCTTTTGATGTATCTATTTGTATCAAAATTCTGTTTCTCAGAGTTTCAGTCGCTATTGTGTCGGGTCGCTCCTTACTACAGTTCGTTACCATGAACTGTTTGAAAAACTTCTTAAAACTGCTTGATAATAAGTGTACAATGTTCTTACCGACGATTTTTGCTGTTTTTCTTCCATTATCTTCTGGTAGAACAAATGAAAATTACGCCAACTTCTGAATCGAGCATCAATAAAGTCAATCCTTTCACATTGAGAACTTTCTTTTGGTCCCTAGACTCAGTGATTTAACTGGCTAGATTTTTATTCCGCTTTACCAAAGTTTTCAGCCCACCATGCTTCATCCATAAAATGCGACTTTCTTAAGACTATCCAAAACTATCCAGTCGGAATGCACCCATTTTTTTCACCTGGCTTCTTGTTCGATTAAATATTTTTTTTTTACTGAAAGTAAGGAACGACATTAAAACTTAAAACGAACAGAGATTATTCAGTATATGAAAGGGCCTGTCCCCTCCTAAACGCCTCGCTCTTTACGCTAAATTTTTTTTATTGTTTTAAAAAATAAAATTTTGCGACAGTCAAACTGTCACACAAACAAACAGAATAATTTCTGTTCTTTTTAATGTCGCTCCTTACTTTCAAAAAAAAAAAACTTATTTTGTTTATTTCATTTCTGAACGTTTTTTGAATTAATGCAGCTTGATTTCGGCTCACCGTACATGAATAATTAAAACAAAATTTGCATATTAATTTTACTTTTTTTCGGCTAAATGGCTTTCTCGAAATTTTGTTCTGACGTAACTTACGAATTAACTTAACTAAAGAGCTTCCACATTCGTATGTTTTTATTACGTATATTACAGAGTTCACCCCCTAGTCAATACTTCACTCTTTACGCTAAAGCTCAAAGGACAAACTCCTGAATCACAAAGGCCAGTTAATTAGAATAGATAGCTCTCTTGAAAGTACTAAAAAAACATTAGTGTAAAGGGCGAGGTATTGACCATGAGGCGAACCCCCTCATATACGTAATAATTTCTGTTTCTTTTAAATATTAAAGTTGCTACTTACTTTCAGTTGAAAAAAAAAACTTGTTTTTTTATTTAATTTCTGATCGTTTTTTAATAATGCTTGGAAATCCAGTGCCCTTTTCATAGAAATGTCCTTTCCGCCAAGGAAAAGATCCAACCCATAACCCCCTTCTCCGTCCCCCACAACCACAAGAAAAAAACCTCTTGAAACTATGTTGAACTATGTTGAACAAAATGACAATCTCAAAATTTTTATTGGGTGACGTTGGAAAAAAAACTAGCGTGGAAGAGTGCAAGTTGCACTCCAATTTTTCTGGTCAATTAAAAAAGGCACTAGAACTTTAAAATTTTCTTTTGGATGAGCCCTCTCATGATATTCTAGGACTACTGGATCGATACGATCACCCCGGAAAAAAAAATAATAAATAAACACGCATCCTTCATCTTCCTTCTGGCAAAAATACAAAATACACATTTTCGCAGATAGGAGCTTGAAACTTCTATAATAGGGTTCTATGACACGCTGAATCTGATTTTATAATTTTCATTAAAGTTCTCTGATTTTTTGGGATTGTTTTCCCCTTTTTTCAAATATAAGGCAAATTTTCTCAGGTGCGTAACTTTTGATGGGTAAGAATAAACTTAATGAAAGAAATATATTTGAAATCAGCATAAGAATCTGATTCTATTGATGTAAAAATTCTGGTTTTTACAGTTTTGGTGGTTACTATTGAGCCGGGTCACTCCTTACTTACAATACGTTACCACACAAACTGTTTTGATCACTCAAAACACTAATTAAGACAACATCTTCGTCGACAGAAAAATCTATTTCCAAATTCAGAGCCCCAATAGAGCCGACTTGTGACAATTGATAAATTGAGTGCTTGCCCCCCCCCCTCCCCCCCAAAAAAATCGTGGAAATTTTGACTGAATACTGAAAATTGTAAGACAGCATAGGTTGGTCGCTCCAACAATGCATATAAAACTTGTCAAGTTTCTAACAAAAACTAATATGTATCTATAATATTGAAGATTTTTCACTTCTAAAAAATTCTTTTTTGCTTATTCAAAGAGCCTGATTCAGAAAATCTTTTCTCGGTTCAGAAAATCTTTGCCTGATTCAGAAAATCTTGCGTGCACTTGTTTATGCCAGATCAAACATCCAGACTCAGCAAAGCTTCTCTTACAAATATCACAGTGAAAATGTTTTTCATTTGTATGCATTCGTTTGTGTAGTTTGACGAATCACCAAAAGTTTTCTTACATATGTTACATTGAAAGAGTTTTTCACCTGTATGCGATCGTTTATGTCTAGTCAAATGTCCCGAAGGAGCAAAAGTTTGCTTACATTTATCACACTGGAAGGGTTTTTCACCTGTATGAACTCGTTTATGACTAATCAAATATCCAGACTGAGAAAAGCCTTTCAGACAAATAGCACACTGAAACGGTTTTTCACCTGTATGAAATCGTTTATGTGTACCCAAATAATCCAGCCGAGCATATGTTTTCTTACATATATCATACTGGAGTGGTTTTTCCCCTGTATGCACTCGTTTATGACTGATCAAAGTTTCTGACTGAGCAAAAGTTTTCTTACATATATCGCACGGGAAGGGTTTTTCACCAGTATGCACTCGTTTATGTCTAATCAATTGCCCCGACTCACAAAAGGTTTTCTTACATATATCACACTGAAAAGGTTTTTCACCTGTATGCACTCGTTTATGTGTAGTCAAATTTGACGCAAAGCAAAAGTTTTCTTACATATATAACACAGGAAGGGTTTTTCACCAGTAGGCACTCCTTTGTGTCTAGTCAAATTTGCCGACTGAGCAAAAACCTGTATTACATATATCACATTGAAAAGGTTTTTCACCTGTATGCACTCGTATGTGTGCAGTCAAATGTTCCTGCCGAGTAAAAGTTTTTTTTTACAAATGTCACACTGGATAGGAGTTTCACCACTAATGCTGCAAATAGTTGAGTTCATTACTCTAGAATTCAACCCTAGTGAATTTAAATTGACACTTTTGGACAACTTCTGTGAAGTAACGTGAGAGGTAGCACCCTGTAATACTATTTCAGACTCGTTTTCTGAAAAATGACCCAGTAAAATTAAATGTTCTTTCATGTTATGAATATTGTCTTGCAAACAAATTGGACATCTTCTTGTTTCTCCCATTTGATGCTCAATAAAATGAGCCACAAAGCTTCTACAATCTCTAACTACAGCAGGACAGATATCACATTCTATCGGTGAAAGTTCTTCACAGCAATGTCTATATGAAGTTCTAATATCAGAGGTGGAATTCTCTATCTTTCCACAGAAGTTGCAACGCCAGAGATTCGGTTGAGTTTCACCACCAATGCCACAAATAGTTGAATTCATTACTTCTGAAATTAGGGGATAAAATAAAATAAAAGTCAATACTACAGCTAAGAGTATTACGTAAACATATTACATTGAGAAACATTGGATGAATGAAAATTTATGATTTAAAAATCTGTTTCATTTCATAGAAATAACAGAAAATAATATTTAAAATTCAACAACCGGAGAAAAATATAACAGTTAAAACACTTCTACAATCATAAAGAGTTTAAGAAACTAGATTATACTTATATACTCTTAACAATGTATATAAGCCTAAACTTAACAGTGCATACACCTAACTTAATACACTTGACACTCAAAAAGTTCAACAAAATATTATACACTTAGATACAATTGACAGCCAATTCTCGATTTTATTTCTTTCTCCCCTCATATTATCTTTTAGAGTTTAATTGACCTCAATTTGAGTTTAGGTTTCTTTCTTTTCTTTATCTGTTTGTTCTATAATTCATTATACTACTGAAAATTAAGACAACATCTAATTAAGACACTAATTAAGACAACATCTTCGCCGACAGAAAAATCTATTTCCAAATTCAGAGCCCCAATAGAGCCGACTTGTGACAATTGATAAATTGAGTGCTTGCCCCCCCTCCCCCAAAAAAAATCGTGGAAGTTTTAACTGAATCCTGAAAATTGTAAGACAGCATAGAGTGGTCGCTCCAATAATGCATATAAAACTTGTCAAGTTTCTAACAAAAACTAATATGTAATCTATAATATTTGAAGATTTTTCACTTCTAAAAATTCTTTTTTGCTTATTCAAAGAGCCTGATTCAGAAAATCTTTTCTCGATTCAGAAAATCTTTGCCTGATTCAGAAAATCTTGTGTGCACTTGTTTATACCTGATCAAACATCCAGACTCAGCAAAGCTTCTCTTACAAATATCACACTGAAACTGTTTTTCATTTGTATGCATTCGTTTGTGTAGTTTGACGAATCACCAAAAGTTTTCTTACATATGTTACATTGAAAGGGTTTTTCACCTGTATGCGATCGTTTATCGTTTACACTTAGATATATTTGACAGCCGATTCTCGATTTTATTTCTTTCTCCCCTCATACTATCTTTTAGAATTTAATTGACCTCAATTTGTGTTACTTTTCTTTCTTTTCTTTATCTGTTTGTTCTATAATTCATTATACTACTGAAAATCTTTACACAACAGCAGAGCATTATTCAGGGGATGGAGGGGGGCAAGCACCCCAGAAGATAAACCGAGCGGAGGGGGGGGGGGGGGGCTAAAAGCTAAAAAGCCAAGATAATAAGGCAGATATGGCAGATATCTGTCTATAGGTAAGATAAGGCAAATATGGCAGATAAGGCAGATATGACTATAGACTCTTCTAACAATGTTGTACATGAATTAAGAAATGATGTGATTATTCTCCGTCATTTGCTCTCCGCGCGCTACTTAAGATACCTTATGACTGCTGCTGCACCTTTCATAATAAGGCTCCACTTGAGGCTGTAGATGTAAACCCCACCTGACTCTTAAACCCCCATACCTTCTCAAGACCGAAACATAATTTTTACTCCACAGAAAATACACTTTTAATGTTTTAACTTTTTTACCTTTAATAAATGAAAATTATCAAAACTTTAAGGAATAAATATTGATATATATATTTTAAATTGCAAATAGTCATATTTTTTGTCCGAAAATAGAAGCCTATTATTCCTGTTTAGGAACCATATATTTGGGCAAACTATTTGTTTGAGTACTGGGATGTCTTACCCCATAGCCAAGGGCTATATCTGACCCCATTGGGAGGGGGCTTGGAAAAACTGTGTGGCATCAATCATTACATTTTGAAAAAAAAGTATTTAAGAGATAATCTAAAGCAAAATTCTAGTTGAGGGGCTTCTTCTGATCTTAAAGTAATTCAATTAATTGAATTAGGAGAATGAAACTTCAGGGAAAAATTCAAAGTCTACATTATACTATAGGAAGGTGAATTCAAGCTCTTGACTAGATATTTATAAAATTAAGGCTATTTTTAAGGCTTTGCCAATACCTTAGAACACTGGTCTATACCTGTCTTAATCGCTAAAAAATTTTATATTTTCCTTAATTTTGTTGTGATTCAGCTTTAATTTGATTCTAGGTTTTAGACAATACAATTCAGATGATTTTAATAGGATTAAAATCAAATCACGCCAAAAATTCCCTTGGAACATATCCACATGCAAAGCAAACCTGGCAGAGAAAGTAAAACAAATAAAAATAATTTCAAATGTTAAATCCTCTTAGTGTAAAATTTCTCTCCCCGGGAACAAAATCTACAAAAAACCCATCCCAAGCATAAATCTTTCCCCGAAATCGTGTATACTTCCCAATAACAAATACTACACATAAACAATGGGCAAATTTTATAATTTAAAGACCCATCCGCAGGGGCTTCAGAGGGTTGTGTTATCAAAGGCATAGTTTTGGAACCTTTCAGCCTCGCTTTTTATTTTTGTTCTTGTGATTTTATCTACTTTTATCTACTCTTTTTTCTCTTTTTTGTTGTCTGAATAGCTGAGTAGAAATTTCGGCCTAAACAGTTGTATGTTTCTAGGTTATACTTTGATTTCATTTATCTAAATATTGAACATTTGCAACTACACAAGTCAGAACACTGGTAATGAAGACGAGTGTTCAACTATATTCTGGCTAAGCACACTGAATTGATTTACCTGTCAAAGCCTTTGTAAATAAAATCCTGGAATGTGGTAGCATTTTAATTAAGGATAGTCTTTTGAAGCATGCAAAATAGTTTTATATTGTTCTCTTTATAATATGATTAAATATGCCTTTGCAATTTGCCTATGATTAAATTTGCCTTTGGATGAGTGTCTTCTGACAGATTCTTTGACTAATAATTTGATTGTCTTTTAAGTGCTTATAAACTGTCAATCCTCCATGTGTCCTGAATGGTAATGAATTATCTTTGTTCTTTTTGTTATAAATGTAATCCTTTTGGAAGGCTTATACACACTTAAAAAGAAAAAAAAATACATTGGAAATTAGCTCAAAATGTGGGATTTGAGCATTGTTTTTGTAGACCAAGCTACACGGTTTTCTCTTTTCATTACAGCTTTCTTGAATTCATTAAAATAGTCCCAAGATTTAATTGTGAATTTCAGTTGCCTATATTTCAATAAAAACTTTTGGATTTTCACTTATCAGTGACATTGACTGTTCTTTATTTACAGCTTGTTAGTACGGGCTGTTTTACCTAAAGCTCGATTGAATGTGAAGGCAGGAGGGGAGATTAAAAATCAAATCAGCTTTAGGGTCATAATTTTCACGGCTTTAGAGGTAAACTGGCCCGAAAACTTCACCCCTAGAAATTTTTTCTTCTCATGGAAAAATTCTTCTGGTGGAAAATGTATTCCATCAGAAATCCCTCCCCCCAAAAAAATAACATATCTGTAAACTTTTTATAAGCAAATACTATAAGTAAACAAATGACAAGGCCCAAGAAAAAGCCATTTTACCATGGGCTGTAGACGTTCAGGTTATCCCGAAACACTTGGACTTTTAAACTATACTGAACAGAGTTGTTTTGTTACTTAAAAAGGGCACTAGAACTTTTTAATTGTCGTTTGAGTGACTCCTCTCTGGATAATTTAGGACCATTGGTTGTTCGATACGATTACCTCATGGGAGCAAAATAAGAAAGCCTCCGAGATCTTCATTTTGACAAAAAAAAAGAAAAGAAAAAAGGCTGCTAAATTGGAATAACAGTCGTTTGCAATGCATTAAAATACTTTAGTCTAAAAATTGAAAGGCAGACAAGTGTGTAACCTCTCTTATGTATGGAACATTTGTTTTTGACATTTTTTTCATTTAAAGTTTTAATGTTGCTCATAAACTTTCATTAAAAAAATAGGTTTTTAAAATTTAATTTAAGTAGTTTTGGAAAAAAAAGCCTGAAAATATCCCCCTCTCTTTTTGTGGAACATTACCCCTGAAAATAAAAAAAAAATCCTTTAAAATACTTATAAGATCTTTTAAAATTGAGCAAAAGATTTTTAAAGCCGCTTTGGCAGCTAAATAGTTTTGCCAATGCCTTACTCGGACAGTACCAAATCTACAGTGCTTGGAAGAGAAGATAATGGAAGAGAAAAATTACAATTTTTCTAAGAACGGTAAAAAAATCCTTCGAAATTTATATCTAACCCAGGCTAATCAGAATGAATACTTATCTCCATTATAACATACTGCTGTAATTGTGTCGATACGGTAGACTTATGATCTATTAATGACGCTAGTCGGCACGTAAGTTTGATCGGCAACTTGAATCAACAGCCATTTAAATCAACCTTCGTACTTTTGTTGTTTGTCAAGTTATTGTTTGTGAGTAGTAACTCAAGTTATTATTTATGGGTAGTAAGTAGTTTCAAAAATTGTGAAAACTCTTTTGCCACTATCATAATAACTTAATCACATATTCGATATCATAATAACATATTCTTAAGAAAAATTTAATTAAGAAAAAATATTGCTTAACTTAATATCCACTCCCCCCCACCTCTGATGGATAAATACAGTGATTTATAAATATTTATGATATTAATTTTGTTAATGTGACTCATTTATTCTTGTTAATGGATTAGTAATTGGTGTAAAACAATGGAGACAAATAGATTTGTACTGGTAAAAAATATGGGTTGAACATATAGAGCAGACAGTATATTTGTCTATCAGAAGAGCCGGGGGGGGGGGGAGATAAATACTTACTGAAATGAGTAAGTATTTATTAGGGCTTTAAGGGATTTTTCATAATTGCTTGTGGTGTAACAATTTTATGATAATTTACTTAGAGCTAGATCTTCTAATGCTTAGTGCAATATATAGAGTAGCACTTGCTCACATCTGCGCTAGGCAATCCTCAAATCACAGCTCATTGAGTGATAATTGTAAAGCTCTGGCCTTATGTTTGATGAAACAACCGATTGTTATCTGTTGTCTACCAGTTTACCAGGTCTACCAGATCTGTTTTCTTGAGGCCCTGAGAGGTCAAGGACCAAACATCACAGGAATGTTGTCCTTGTTTCATTTGATACAACTCTGGCATCACTACTTTCTAAAACTGTGTTTTTTTTTTTAGTGTTTTTGATGAGAAACCTGATCTAAGGGTCAAGGACTGTTGTCACCCCTACTAGTTGCAAGTACTCTTTGCAGGAAATTGTTCTCAAATTTAATTGATATTTTTTCTACAGAATTAAACATTTTCTCTGTATTTATAATGAAGAGCAATTTCAGCTAAAAAGACTGCTTAAAAAGAAAGTAATTTGTATATTTTAAAGGCATGTGAATTGACAGATCATGTGATAAGTTGACTTTGTACCTGGCTAAGTGCTAAACAATCACCATATTACAAACTGTAACCCTCAGCTTAAGAGTTTTAGACAGCAACAAATATTGGTAAGATTTGTTTGTTATTTGCTTCGATTTTGAGAAAGGAGATGATAGAGATATTAGCTACAAAACATCATTTTGGACCCTAGTTTAGACTAAAATTTATTCGTGAACTGTCAATCTTCTATTGTTCAAAAATTTCCAAGCTGTAAAGAACTATTATTCTGCAATTTTAATTTAAAAGTTTTTTCATACTGAAAAATAGGCCTATAGAAGCACAGTTACATTTTATAAAGACATTTTTTAAACCTCTATTTTCTACCCCTCTTTAATAATACAAAATGAAAAGAGAATATTATTATATTGATTTGGACTGTTGAACCTTGTGAACCTCATCCTTTTTCTTTATTAATATAATTTTTGCTTTACAGTTTACAACATCAGTTATTACAGATTGCCTAAATTCTAGGGACCTTTTAATCTCCTGTGTAGGAAGGACCAATTCCAAGTGTTTTTGATTCTACATTTTATAAGAGACTTTAAGTGAATTGGAAGAATTGGTTATTGACTCACCTCTAATTCCAAATATGGCTGAAAATTTCACTCTACCTGAAGCTTCTGATATTAAGAATGGTAAGTTATCTAATTATTGTTCTGCTAACAAAATAGAAGGAAAATATTTCCTTCTATTTTCTTACTTAAAAAATGTTAAGTAAAAAAAAAATGAAGAAAAAGTAACATGCATCTTTTTCGAGTTGACATCAAGGTAGAAAATTTAGTGTTTACGGCAGGGTAATTTTCAACTGCAGTAACTTGAGTCGCATTGGCACGGTAGCCGTGAGAGAGATAATATGAACATGGGGGGGGGGGGGGGTTCAAGGGGATTTTGTAAGAAGAAGATTAACTTGGAGGGATAGGATGGGAGGGGAGGGAAGATGGTACTGGAAAAGGGAAGTGGAACAGAGCGTGTCTGGGCAAGGAACTATCTATTTTGACAAAAAGATGATGAATGCCCAAACTAGTTGGCCACTTTTCTAGACCTTGGAGATAGGATTAAAGTTGCAAGGGGAATCCTTTTGGGAGGCGAACAAGTAAGAGGGTGTTGGGGACGGGTCAATTGGATTAAAATGGTCTTTAAGGATATGGTGATGGAACAAGAGTTGATTCCGTGGACGTAGAGAAACTATTTTAGGCATATTGAATTGTCAAATATCGGGCTGGGAGGAGGACATGATTGGAGGTAAAATGTTAAATGATCAAGATGAGAATGGGGTTACGGAATATTTCTACCTTGCCCTTAAAAGAGTGAGGTTTTTAAACTTACTCTGCACTGTTTGCTGATAGATGAGCAACATTCATGATTCATCAATACAATATAAAACAGAACAAATGTCAACAAGGTCAAAACTGCACTAATGAGACACGGAAATACCTGAACTAAATTTACGACAGATTATATACACTACTATATACAATAGAAGATTATAGACACTAATATAATGGGACTGACCTTTGAGTGGTAATAATCCTAAAAGCTTGTATTTAGGCCCTGAATGAAACATAAATCCTAAAAAAAAGTGAAACTTGTGCTGTATCATTTATGTCACAAGACTTGTCAGTCACTATTTATTAAGCCGGAACCAGTTTGAGATCTTCAATATGCTGTGTGTTTATATTTGAACAAATTGTAATTGTTCTGTCTTTAATGGTTTGGAAGACACATGTAACTTGAATTTTTCTTTAAAATATCTGCTTTTGCTCTTAAAATTTTTCAACTTAAAAACAAAAAATTATATATGTTCTCGGTTTATAGTAGAATTGAATTTATCAAAATAAAATGCAACTTTTCTTACGAAGTTTTTTTTTAATGGAAATATTATTGCGCCTTCGTGGATGTTTGTGCCAGAGTCGCACTTAAAAGAACAAAAAGCCACATGAGGCTCAGGAGCCTGTTTTTTAATTCTTTTTTGAGGATCTCATTTCATAAAATTTTCTTAAAGAACAAGGTGTTCTATCTACATCACTCTATTTTTTGGCACTACATTTTTGCCCTGAATTTACTAAATACTCTTTTTGTCAAATGTATATACATTTTTGTCAAAATTGTTTTATATCCCTGTTAATTTATCTTTTTGGAAGTTGATGATGCTTTACCAAGTGAAATTAAGAAGCAGGTTGATAGTTCAGACCCATTTATGTTTCCCAAACTTGAAGTTGGTCCGATGAGCACTTTTCCCGGCATTTGGGCACCATGTAAATTTGAACCTGAGTCTCAGGAATTTGGCTCTTCATCTAATACTGATCAAGGTAAAAATTTCAGAGTTCCTGGATCAACTAAATAGAATAATAATAGCTAAAAATTCGACTTGAAAAAGTAAAATCTTAAACTCTTAACTTGAATACTACTACTTACGACTGAATGCAGAACCAAGCTGCCCTAAGCCAAGAGACGTACAAATGTCTCTTTGCGTTGGACACTACTCCCAGTACAGTGTCATTAGCATATTCAAAAGTTTGGAACTTCCAAGTTTGCATACTTTTCTAGGGATCTTTAAAAAAAAAGGCAAAAATATTTCTGTCAGCGGACACTTGAAGTTACAGGCTAAGGGAAACTAGGAACATCTTCAGACATAGAGCGCCATTGCTAGACCTGGTAGATGATTACTATTCAGTATTAACCAGGGTCGTGTCTAGGAGGTTTGAAACCCCCTTGCCGAAATAATTCTTGGATTCGTAAAATGGTTTTAAAATGCAGGAATAAATAAACAGTCTTAACTCCTCCATTCCCCAAAGGATTGGGGTTTTTTAGCACATATAATCTTAAGTTCACTTTGCATGTTCAGTTTTTTTTTTTAGCTTCACATAACGATCTTGAGGTCTCACTCTACAGTCTAATTAAACGACATGTTAGCATAAAAGGTCATATTGTACAACCTTTGGAGGAGGTAAGGGCCAAACTATTGGGCCCAAGGTGCCACAATCTGTGTCACCACTCAGAATTAACTGAAGATTTTCTCAAGAGCAATAAACTTAAACAGACAGTTGTGTTCTTTATAAAGCACACTTTAAAGAACGGAAAAGAGAATTTTCAGTCTTGAATCAAAGAAGAAGTGAACCGAATATTCGACCATTTAAAGGCCCGCTTTTCATTGGACGATCTTAAATCTGGTTCGCGAAGTGAGATTTGATTCCTGTCAGCATCGTCAGAAGGGACACGCAAACAAAGTTTAAAGGGTAGTTCCAATCAAGAGCTTACCCATAATTTTTGTTCGTGGGGGGGGGCGGGGGGGTAAAGCATAGCTTATAATAAATGGTTCTAGGAGTTTACCCCCCCGCGGCAATTACCCCTCCTCCACGGAAAATACCCTCCCCCCCCCCCCCCAAATAACCCCCCCCCCCGTGGGAAGTGAAGCTTTCCAGATTAGATAATTTTATTTGATTTATTGTTTTTTTATTTCCGTGGGGGGGGGGAATTTTGGTGCTTTTGTGTTGTTTGCCACTCACTAAGGCTTACGCTGTGTGAACCTAGAGAACAAACTGATTTCTTCGTTAGTTTTTTCAGCTTAGCTCGAGACAAGACAAAGACAAGTGACAGAATATACGGGAAATATATAATTTGGGCTATATATTTGCACGTAAGGGGGGAGTAAAGTATTTGGACAGTTTGAAGTCAGAAAACAATTGTTTCTAGGTATATGGCCACTAAAATATTACAGAAGAATAGCGTTAAAAAAAAATCCAGTATAAAGTAAATATAGCCTAATGTTTCATTTTCAAGTGTTTTTTCCAAGGGTTAAGTGTTTTTTTTTTTGAAACGTTGTTTTTCCAAGAATTAAGTACTATTATTAGGTTAATGAAGTGTTTCATTTAAGTGTTTTATGATGATCGCTGATCAAAGTTTACGTTATTTTGCCTTTCATTTATGTTATTTTACTATGTTCATGGCCGTATATTTGGCTTTAAAATACGCTTATCTATCTATCTATCTAATATGCAAAAAATAATTATACCAAACACATTTTGCATGTAGACTCGCTATGCTTTGCCCCCCCCCCTTAACGTGTAAATCTATAGCCTACATTTATTTCTAAAATAACGAAGAACCTAGCGAAAAACTGGTGAGTCCGTGTGTTCTCGAATTTTGCGCACCGTTAATTTGGGTGGGTTGCGCGTGATGCACAGGTACCGGAGTTCCTTCCCCCCTACGGAAATTAAAAGGGGGTAAAACTCAGGTGAAGTTGAAATTTGAAGATACTTGTTTTCCACGGGGGGGGGGTTGTTTTTGTTGCCAAATTTATTCCTGGGCATTGAAATCCGTTCCATGTGGTTTATTTTATATGCCTAGATTTAGTTTATGTTCATTTTTTGAAGTTTGATGTACTATATTTGAGATATATATTGAAAATTGTCTTTTCTAGTTTTTTTTGCCATACCTTTTTAAAGTATTATACAGCAGTTATTATTGGTTTATGCTGCTTTAAAAGTTGTTATGTGTCCAGGTGAACAATTTCAGATAATAGTAAATATAATAGTTCAGAAAAAAATTTGGGCTATATATTTGCACATTAGGGAGGTGGGGTTAAGGCATAGCACATCCTAAATACGTAACCTCACCTAACCTACCTTTTTTGCCCCTTCATCACCAAAAAACTAAATTTTAAATCTTTGTCACGGAGTGAGCAATACCTCACTAGACAGCGAAAACCTGTTTTTCATATAGCATCTTTGAGATTTCGATGCAGTCTTTCTCACGTGTTTATCGGATTCTACATTAGTACCTTTGCCCTATTTTGCCATTGTGTCATAATCATGAGATCACTGAGTCTGTCACTTCCCACCATTGATCACAAATAATCCTGCACATACCCTAATGCCCACAAGAATCATTCATTGCTGGCAGTGGTCACAATAATAGTAGCCACTAGCTTTTTTAGTTTTGGCACTACAGAAAAGACAATTGAATAGTCAGATAAAATTTTGATAGCTCAGAGAAAGTCGGCTATCGCTCCTTTAACGCGGGGGATGCACCATCCATTTGGGTTTATTAAGGTGTACGGGAGATTTACCTGAAGCTCATGTTGGGACATTTTTTGGATGAAGCCATTTTTGAAGTCAGGGGTGGAAGAAACTTGGGTTGAAGAGAGAAAGTTTATTATTGTTGGACCAAAGTTTTTGTTTTTAGTTATGGGGTTGGAGGGAAGGAAGTGTCTCAACTTCGTCGTTTGTTAGTGGGGGTTGGTCGAACTTGTTTCTGTCAACATGAATCAGTTAAATAAAGCGTATATATATATAAAGCGTATATATGTGTTATATATTTCTGTATATAACTTATATAGGCCTGGTCAGTGAAATACACATATTTATAAGTAGTTGGCTAAATATGTCACTGAGTTATATATTTCTGTATATAACTTATATAGGCCTAGCCAGTGATTTACACATATTTATAAGTAGTAGGTTAAATATGTCACTCAGTTATATTTTCTGTACTCAGTTATATATTTCTCAGTTATATATAACTTATACAGGCCTAGTCAGTGAGTTACACATATTTATAAGTAGTAGGCTAAATATGTCACTGAGTTATATATTTCTGTATATAACTTATATAGGCCTAGCCAGTGAGTTACACATATTTATAAGTAGTAGGTTAAATATGTCACTCAGTTATATATTTCTGTATTTAACTTAGATAGGCCTCGTCAGTGAGCTACACATATTTATAAGTAGTAGGCTAAATATGTCACTGAGTTATATATTTCTGTATATAACTTATATAGGCCTAGTCAGTGAGTTACACATATTTATAAGTAGTAGGCTAAATACGTCACTGAGTTATATATTTCTGTATATAACTTATATAGGCATAGTCAGTGAGTTACACATATTTTAAGTAGTAGGCTAAATATGTCACTGAGTTACATATTTCTGTATATATAATTTATATAGGCCTAATCAGTGAGTTAAACATATTTATAAGTAGTAGGCTAAATATGTCACTCAGTTATATATTTCTGTATATAACTTATACAGGCCTAGTCAGTGAGTTACACATATTTATAAGTAGTAGGCTAAATATGTCACTGAGTTATATATTTCTGTATAAAACTTATATAGGTCTTGTCAGTGAGTTTTACATATTTATAAGTAGTAGGTTAAATATGTCACTGAGTTATATATTTCTGTATATATAACTTATATAGGCCTAGTCAGTGAGTTATGTATATTTATAAGTAGTAGGTTAAATATGTCACTGAGTTTATGGCCTTTGCAAAACAAAAGTGATCTTTTTATCTGGACTCCCCTAGGCCATTCAGCGTGTCCCCAGGTGGCGATAGGGGAACGCTCTTCAGATATGTAGGGTACCTCCATAGGAGGCACGGACCAAGGGGGGACCTTGGCCCTGGGGGTCCATAATAGAATCTGGGGCACCCTCGCCTGGGGTCATAAATACAGGCGGAGGAGGAAGAAGGCCCCTAAAATGTACACTCAAAAGGGCCCACTGGTTTGTCCACAAGTTCCATGAGTTGCAAACCTTCTCCCAGTAATGGGTTAAATTGCATGGTGATGCAGAACACACCATCGCGGGAGGATCCTCTATAGGAGGACAACTGTGGCAGGGCGTAAGATCCAGATCTATGGACAACGGCCTCTGCAAAGGGCTGCCTCGACCTTTTCGGGGTACCTGTAAGACTGGGGAACTTGCGGTCAACTCTATTCCCACTTGAGGAGTGGCGCCCCTCGAGGAAATTATAGCCTAGTAAACGACACAGTATTCGCACGGAATTCTGACTAATGGACAATTCTTCTGGGATTGGTATGTTTTTATGGGCGTCTTTGGCTGAAAAAACCTCTTCCTAGCTGATTTATCTATTACGGGTTGCCTCCCTGTAGTAGCATAACATTTGTAGGCATGAATATATAATGAGTTGGAGGTAATAGGCTGGAGATTGTCTGTGCAGGATTTCGACTCTTGTTGATAGAAGAGCATCGCCAAGTGCTGAAAACCATGTTGTGACCAAGATGGGTCCAGGATTGCACAAAGCCTCCATTCATGGAGGTCCCAGGGACTTCTTGCTGTCCGATTCTAAGCCGGCTTAAGCACTTCGGTGTAGACTTGAGAAGATATGTGATCCCCGTCCTGCACTGGTATCCCGGATCATTGCTTTTCCTGAGGTGAAAATAATTTCAATGATTTAAAGAACATGAAAATTGGAACTTGGAATGTTACGACATTTAAAAATGACTATCGTATCGACATTTTGACTGACGAATTCAGACGATTCGAACTGGATTTATTAGGAGTTTCAGAAACTCATATCCCAGGGTTAGGAAGCATGAAATTAGGTGATATAGAATTTGTTTACTCAGGCAGGAAGGATGGGGTACATAGACAGGGAGTAGGCTCATGATGAATAAGGAAGCTGCTAAGTCTTGTTTACACTGGGAAGGTATTAATAATAGAATACTAATTGCTCATTTTATGACTAGAAAGTTCAGGGTATCAGTTATAGTAGTATACGCCCCTGTAGAACCGACTGACGGAGATACTAGTGACTCAGATGGATTTTACTTACAGTTACAGGAGTAAATAGACAAGGTCCCAGGTAGAAATATGATGTTATTACTGGGAGATTTTAATGCCCAGGTTGGTAGAAATAAGGATAGATGGTATCCCAGCTTAGGTAAATTTGGTGTAGGAAAAAAACAGTAATGGATACAGACTTTTTGCAATTTTGTAGGTATAACAATCTAGTTATAAACAATACGGTGTTTGGTCATAAAATGGCTCATAAGCTAACATGGTATTCACGTGATGGTAAGCAAGCAAACCTTATTGATTACGTTATAGTAAACCGAAGACTGGCAGGATCAATACAAGATACTAGGGTATATAGGAGTGATGTTATAGATGTTAAAAGTAAAGATCACCATCTAGTAGTTTCAAGGGTTAATTTAAAGCTGAAATATCGGAAGGGTAATTACCTCCCGGGAAGTTATGATGTTAGTAGACTCCAGGATGAGAATTTGAGAGAAACTTTCCAGAAACAGTTGAATACTAAACTTGAGAGTTTAAAATTTGATAATGTGGAAGATGGTTGGAATAACTTTAGAAAAATAATTTGTGAAGTTGCTTAAGGTGTATTAGGGAAGAAAGCTAGAACTGCAGCTAAGAATATTAGTGAAAAAGCTTTATGTTTAATAGAAAGGAGAAAGGACTTGTACAAGAATTATCTGAGTGATAGATCGCATGAAAACAAAAGAAATGTAAGGAAAGTGGAGAAAGCATTGAAATATGAGCTAAGGAGGTGTGAAGTGGAGGCCATGGATAAAATTGCCGAGGATTTGGAAGATGCAGCTAGACGGCATAATAGTAAAATATTGTACTGGCACGTTAACAAATTGAGAGGTAGTAGTCAATCTGGACTTGTCCTAGTTAAAGATAGGAATGGGGTGGCAATTAGGGATAAGGAAAAAGCTAAAGCGAGATGGGCCGAATATTTTTAGAACTTGCTTAACCGAGATAGAGTTGCAGGAAAAAATATAGAGGAAAATGAAAAAGTTTGTGATACCTTGGATGTGAAGGAAGATTTGTTTTGTGAGGAGGAATTAGCAACAGTACTAAAAGGAATAAAGAATAATAAGGCTCCAGGTGCTGATAGGGTGGTAAATGAGTTTCTTAAATATAGTGGCTCTGAGGTTAGAAATAAGTTATTGAAGATTATGAATATGATTTTTGAAAAAGGGGAAGTACCTAACGATTTTTGGAAAACCTTAATTAAGCCACTTTATAAGAAAGGTAATAAAAGTGAGTGTGGTAATTATCGAGGCATTAGTCTGGTCTCTGTAGGTAGCAAATTGCTTAGTAATATGATACTTTTTAGACTGAGAGATGCCGTAGACAAAGTTTTAAGAGAAGAGCAGTGCGGTTATAGAAAAGGTAGAGGATGTGTTGACCAAATTTTCACTCTTAGGCTAATAATTGAGAAGTGCCTAAGTTTTCAAACACCTTTGGTCCTCAGTTTTATAGATTATGAGCAAGCGTTCGATTCAGTTGATGGAGGAGCTTTAGTAAAGGTTTTATCCTTGTATGGTATACCAGACAAATACATTAAAGTTATTAGTACTATGTACGAGAATGACACTGCTGCGGTTAAGGTAGGAAATGAGGTTAGCAGCTGGTTTTGTATTAAATCAGGAGTTAAGCAGGGTTGTGTTCTATCCCCCTTTATATGGATTATTTTGATGGACTTTGTTTTAAGGAGCACAGGAAGGGCAATGGGAGACCACGGAATCAAATGGGGAGAAAAAAATCTCCTGGACTTGGATTATGCTGATGATTTAAGCATCCTAGATGAAAGTGTGAGCAAAATGAATGAAGTTTTAGAGGTTTTGCGAGTTCAGAGTGCTACTATTGGTTTGAAAATTAATGTTAGGAAGACTAAGTCACTAAGGCTAGGAATAAGTGAAGATGAAAAGGTGACGTTGGGTAATGAAAAGATTGATCAGGTGGGCAGCTTCACTTACCTTGGTGGTATTATTAGTAAAGATGGTGGGAGCAGTGAAGATGTTAAAAATAGAATAGCCAAGGCTCAGGGTGTTTTTTTCATGGTTAAAAAAAGTCTGGAAGAATAGGAAGATAAGTCTTCAAACCAAGATTAGAATATTAGAAGCTACAGTGATGACAGTGGTCAAATATGGCTCTGAAGCATGGACGCTCCGAAAAGTGGATGAAGATTTGCTAGATGTTTTCCAGAGAAATTGCTTAAGGATTGTTCTGGGTACCCGGCTGACTGACCGTATTTCAAACAATAGGCTATACGAAAAATGTGGTTCAATACCGCTTTCTAGGTCTATAATGAAAGAAAGGTTGAGGTAGTTAGGGGATGTTGTGCGGATGAAGGATGACAGATTGCCATAGATTGTTCTTTTCGGCAACCATCTAGGGCTAAACGGAAAGCAGGTCGTCCCCGTCTGGGGTGGGAGTACGTCATAAAGAAAGATTTAAAGGAAATAGGAACTTCGTGGGCGGGTGTAAAAAGGGAGGCTTTGAATAGATTGGGGTGGAGGAGGAGCGTGCGTAGCTGTGTTGGCCTGAGGTGGCTTGGTGCTGCGATGAGTTGTTAGTAGTAGTAGTAGTAGTAAGCACGAAGAAAGGTACCTAGAAAAAGATGAAGATCTTAGAGCCTTGAGAATTTTTTTAAGCAAGAAAGTCTATGTATTATATCCTCCTTCATTGAGAGGAACCAACCTAATAACTTTGAAAAAAAAATGCATAGATAGATAGATATATAAGTGCATTTAAAGGAAATTTCATTCACAATTTCACTTTCACTAAAATTATTTTTGCACCGTTAGCTCTCTGAAACTTGAAAAATCGTTCATTTTGCTTAAGTTTTCAACTAGGACAGTCAAATCATTAGCAAAATCTATGTCTGGGACAAGTTTTTACGGTCTCTTTTTGATTCCATGCTCCCTTATAGCTTTTACAGTATTTGACAAAGTCCATCAGACGTCACAACTGATCCTTAAAGATGAGCATAAAACGTAACCCCTCTTGACTCCTGATTAAGTAATAACCACAGCAATGTTATCAGAGACAATATTTTATCGTTATCTATAAAAAAGGCCATAAGGCTTCAATTTTTTTCTAAAGGCACTTCCTATAGAAAGTTGGGTCTTGTAAAATCGGAAGGGACTCGTTCAGTTGGAAATCGGAAGTTCTAGTGCCATTTTTGAGAATGAAAAGAGATTGTGCGACATGAAAGAGATTTTTGAGATGAAAAGTGCAACTTGCCCGCTGCCCCCTTCACGCTGTCTTTTCCTCAAATGCATCCAATCAAAACTTTGTGATAACCATTTTGTTCAAAATAGTTCTAAAATAGAATAAAAAAACTCTCGGGTCAACAAATACCCCCCAGAGCCCGGAGGTAAGTGTTGAAAGTTATTTTTCTGGGTGTATATAAGGTTCATATGGAAGGGTTGGTCGAATAAAACTTTGAAGGGGCTCATTTGATTGGAAATTGAAAGTACTCTTTTTCTTTTTAAGAGTCAAAATCTATAGGAGGGGAACTAGACCCCTCGCCCCTGTTTCCCCAAATGAATCCGATCAAAATATTCAGATTTATATTTTTTTCAAAACAGATCAAAGATCAGATAACAGAAACTCCAGGGTTGACACAACCCTTCCAGAATCTGGGTGCACTTGTAAAAGTTGTACCCTGGGACTTAAAGGTTTTTATAGAAGGGATAGTTGTTTAAACTTTGGAGGGGGCTTGTTTGATTGGAAATTGAAAGTTTTAGTGTCCGTATTAAGAGTGAGAATTGATCGGTTGGCAGCTTGCCGACCCCAAAGCCCTCTTTCCCCCGAATATATCCCATAAAAATTTAGAGATACCCATTCGATTAAAGATAGTTGAAAAATAAGATAATCTTCCCGGGGGCATACAAGATTTTTATGGAAGGGGTGGTCGTAACTTTGGAGGGGGCTCAGTCGATTGGGAAATTGAAATTTCTAGTTTCGTCCTTTTTTGAGCGAAGGGATTGGAGGGCAACTAATCCCCGAAAACCCCCCCCCCCCCACGCTCTGTTTTCTCCAAATTCATTCGACCGAAATTTTAGATAGAAAAGTTTTACACAGCCCTGTAAATCCAGGGTCAAGGGTTGTAAGTTATTCTCCAGGGGCATATAAGGTTTGATGGAAGGGGATGGTCGTATAAACCTTGAAGGAAGATCATTTGATCGGGAATTGAAAGTTCTAGTTCTCCATTTTAAGAGTCAAAAATGACTCTTAATTGTCCCCCCCCCCCTCAACGTATTATTTTCCCCAAATGCATCTGAGCGAAAATTTGACATAGCCATTGTGCTCAAAGTAGCCCAAAGATAATGTCATAATGCCCTTGGAGTTGATAAAATCCGCAGAGCTCTGGGGCAAGGGCAACGGGTGTAAGTTAGGCCCCAGAACATATAAGGTTTTATGGAAAATGTGGCCATATATAAATTTTGGAGGAAGCTTATTTGACTGAATAATCAAATATTTTTTTTTTATGAAGAAGGTGTTCTATACGCATCATTTTTTTTTAACTACATCTTTGTCTGAATTTACTGAATTTTCTTTTCGTAAAATGTGTACACATTTTTTGTGAAATTTCTTTTATATTTGTTTTAATTATTTTTTTAGAAGTCGAAGATGCTTTACCAAGTGACATTAAGAAGCAGGTTGACATTTCAGACCCTTTTTTGTTTCCCAAACTAGAATATGGTCAAACTAGAAGATGGTAGAGTACTACTACTTACGACTGAAGGCAGAACCAAGCTGCCCTAAGCCAAGAGACGTGCAAATGTCTCTTGGTGTGTGACGCAGTAGGTTTTTGACTTTTAGAGTGAGGGAAGGAGGCGATACCCAAACTCCTGTTTGTAGTGATTTTTGTTCGTTTCTAGCTTGATTTGCATATCAATTTAAGTCTCACTCGTTTTAAGATCTATTTATTCATTTACATTAATATCCATTGTATGTTTGTTTGCATTGATTGTTTATTTAATTTCTTTTCATTTATACTTCAATAGCAAAATGTTTTTTTTAGTTTTTAGCTTGATTTTCATATTCAATCTAAGCATTACTCACTCTAAGATCTATTTATTCAATTATGTTATTACGTTATGTAATTATGTTATTACGACATTTAATTTATGTTCGTTTTGGGTTTCATTTATTCTTTAATAGTAATTTTTGGTAGTTTTGAGTTTGAATTTTAACAGGTATTTGTATCTACTGAGCTTAAGTTTTAAAATGGCCTTTACTTTTCTTTGAAAAACTTACTTTTCGGAAGGGTTTTTTAATTAATTTTTGTTCGTTTTTGATTGCAAAAACTTTCAAGTTTTTAAAAATTCCTCATTTCAAAATCAAACTTAAAAAAACAAAAATCAAATATCTTCATCAAAACTGTATCAAAACTCAAGTATCAAAACTGGTATCAAAGTAACAATATCAAAGTGAAAAAAGTTTTTCCCCTTTGAAATGAGCCCCTTTGAAGTTTATACGATGACCCCTTCTATATGAAGTGCGTCTGGGAAAAAAAATAAATAGAGTATGGGGGGAGCTGGCTGCCCTCCGATCGCTTTTTACTCTTAAAAAGTCTATTACAACTTTCATTTCCAATCAAATGATCCCCCTGTTAAGTTTATACGAGCATCCCTTCCCTAACAACCATATATGCCCCCAGGGCATAACTTACAACGCCTACCCTCGGGCCTCGGGGGCTGTGTCGACACCGGAGTTTTTGTTATCTGAACTTTGAACTATTTTTAACAAAATATCTATCTCAAAATTTTTATCTGATGCCTTTAGGGCTTGGGAGGGGGGGGGGGGGGCTAGTTGCCCTCCAGTCTCTTTTGACTCTTAAAAAATGAACGAGAACTTTCAATTCCAGCCAAATGAACCCTTTCCGAAATTTATACATGCATCCCTTCCATAAAAATGATATATACACCCAGAGCATTACTTACAAAGCTTGACTCCAGGCCGGGGGGGGGGGGGGGGGTTGCATCGACACAAGAGTTTTTCTTGTCTGACCTTTGAATTATTTTTAATGAATTGCTATTTTAAAAATTTATTGGATAGGCTTGGGGAAAAAGGGTGTGTGTGGGGGGGGGGCGGGGCTAGTTGGCCTCGGATATCTTTTGACTCTTAAAAAGTGAACTAGAACTTTCAATCCCTTTCATAAGAACAATACATGCCCTTAGACCATAACTTAGAACGCCTTCTCCGGGCCCTGGGGGGCTGTATTGACATGACACCGGAGTTTTTTTTATCCGACCTTTGAACTATTTTTTTAACAAAATATCTATCTCAAAATTTTCATCAGATGGTTTGGAAAAAGAAGGCGTGGGGGGGGGCGAGTTGCTCTCAGATCTCTTTTGACTATTAAAAAGTGAGCTCGAACTTTCAATTTCCAATCAAATGAGCCCTCTCTGAAGTTTTTGCGATTATCCCTTTCATAAGAACCATATATAACCCAGGGCATAACTTAGAACGCCTGCCCCTAGGCCCTGGGGGGGGGGGGGGTGTCGACACCTGAGTTTTGTTATCTGGGTTTTGAACAATTTTAGCTTGATGGCTATCTCTAAATTTTTATCGGATGCATTTGGGAAAATTGGTCGTGGGGCTAGTTGCCCTCCAATTTGTTTTGACTCTCAAAAAATGAACTAGAACTTTCATTTTCCATTCAAATTAGCCCTCTATAAGGTTTATACGAGCATCCCTTCCATAACAACTATATATGCCCCCAGGGCATATCTTACAACGCCTACCCTTGGGCCCTGGGGGGTAGTGTCGAACCAGAGTTTTTTTGTTATCTGACGCATTTAGGGCATGGAGGGGGGGGGGGGGGGGGCTATTTGCCTTCCAATCTCTTTTGACTCTTAAAAAGTGAACGAGAACTTTCAATTTCCAATCAAATGAAACCTCTCCGGAGTTTTATACAAGCGTCCCATCCATAAAAATGATATCTGCCCCAGAGCATTACTTACAACGCCTGCCTCCGGGCCATGGGGTGTTGCATCGACACAGGAGTTTTTATTGTCTGACCTTTGAATTATTTTTAATGAAATTACTGTTTAAAAATATGTATGGATAAATTTTTTTAATGAAATGGCTATTTTTAAAAACGCTATAGCATTGCCTCTGATAAACTTACTTGAACTTTACTTGAACACTTACATTGCAATGGTTTCCCAATCTCTAATCTTCTTATTTATATTTCAACTCTAATTTCTAATCTTATTAATTTATAATCAAGTCACTTCTTCTTCTTATTTTCTCTATGTTTTATTCAACGATTATTCCTTTGTCATTTCACTGGCTATATATCATCAGCATTGGTTCATGGGTCGTTAAGATTTTAAAATTTAGATTTTTCGGAATTACGCGAAAGACAGGGAAACGGAGAAAAAAGAGGCTAATAATAGACATAATCATAGGAAGAGCTTCCAAGCAACTCAACAATAATTTCTTATAGATTTAATGCGTACGGTAATCCTCCAACCAATTATGGGAAAGGAAGGTGGATATTTGTATATCTCCAATCGCGGAAAAAAATGAATTAAACGGTAGACCGGAATAAAACTGGGTAGCAAAAATTCAATCTAACTTAAATCGTAAAGCACAAAATTAGTTTGAAGGATTGCCGACCTAGGATGTAAGGGACTTGTAAAAACTCTAAAAGACTAGGGCTGGCCGATATGAGTTACAGTTGGATCACATGGGTTAAAAATCTAGAATTGAAACAAAGACAAATTCAGATACTTAGAAAGAGTTTTCTCCACAGACTAATGGATCTAGAATGGAAATGGTTAGATATTAAAAAATATACATCAGATGAAACGAGATTAAATCTGGGAGGCAGACTTATAGGGTTGATACCGTTACGTAGAAGAGGAAATTAGCTTTTGATTAATTAGTACGAATTTAGCCTCCCAGAGTATTTTACTAGAAATAGTCCCAATAGAGGAAAACACATTAAACAATATCTTGGGTTGTAGCCGATAATAGCAAAAAAATTTATGCGTTTGCTGAATCTTACAAAGTTCAGTGAAAATTGGCCAGAAGGTTGGTTTAAATGGCAGTTGATTCTTGTTGCCGATCAAACTTACGTGCCGACTAGCGTCACTAATAGATCATAGGTCAACCGTATCGAGACAATTACAGCAGTATGTTATAATGAAGATAAGTACTCATGCTGATTAGCCTGGGATAGATTACAAATTTCAAAGGAATTTGTATCGTTCTAAGAAATGTAGTAATTTTTCTCTTCCAATATCTTCTCTTCCAAGCACCGTAGATTTAGTTCTGTCCGAGTAAGGCATTGGCAAGTATTTTATGGGAGAAATTTTATTTCCAGGGGGTAATGTTCCACAAAGAGGGATGTGGATATTTTCAGGCCTTTTTTGCAAAACTACCGAAATTAAGTTTTAAAACTTTTTTTTTTTTCCAAATGAAAATTAGGAGAAGCATTAAAAATTTAAATTAAAAGAAATATTCCACACATATAAGAGAAGTTACCCATCCGTCTGCCCTTCAATCTTTTGACTAAAGACTTTTAATGCATCGCAAACGACTGTTATTCCAATTTAGCTGCCTTTTTTTCTTTTCTTTTTTTTGTCAAAATGGAGATCTCGGAGGCGTGCTTGTTTTGTTTATACCATTTTTTAGGCTCTTTCTGAATATAAGAATCGCTTTTTTGCAAATTTGATTTTAAGTCCCTTTAGGACCCCTGAAAATAATAATGTCTTGCAATAGTTTTTAAACATAAAAATGGGTTAAAACATTGGTTTCAAACTTACTAGTCCATTATAAATCTAAAAAATTCAAAACAATTCCGCCATGTTTTCTTCTTATCCTGTTCGGCCGGTTTTAATTTTAAAACTGTCATTGCACCTGAATGTAAAAAAAATATCACAGTCGACAGTCTTTTAACCTTTTTATACCCAAAAACCAAAGAAAGAAACATCATTTTTATGGGTCCAAAAATGCTTAATATTGAAATTACAATAAAATAAGTTGAAGTTGCAAGAAACTGCTCCATATATACAAACAGAACTGTCTTAAATTTGAAAAAAGAATTCCAATGTGGCTTATAATCCTACTAAAATCATCTGAGTTATGTTGTCTAAACCTAGAATCAAAGAAAAGCTGATTCAAAACAAAATTAAGGAAAATATCAATTTTTCAGCGTTTAAGACAGGTATAGACAAGTCTTCCAAAGTATTTTCAAAGCCTTAAAAATAAGGAAGGAGTAGAGATAAGAGCTTGAAAACACCGTCCTGTAGTATAAGTTAGGCTCTGAATTTATCCGTGGAAGTTTCATTCTCCTAACTCATTTACTTTTCAAGATTAGAAGAAGCCTCCACCTAGAATTTTGCTGTAAATTATCCCTTAAATTCTCTAAAAGTATAATGATTGATGCCAAAAAGAATTTCCATCCCCCCCCCCCCTAGTGGGGTCAGATGTAGCCCTAGGCTAAAGGGTAAGACATCCCAGTACCCAAACAAATATTTTGACCAAAAGTATGGTTCCTAAACAGGAATAACGGGCTCCTAATTTTGGACAGAAAAAAAAATGACTATGTATTGCGATTTTAAAATACATATATAGATATTTATTCCTTAAAGTTTTGATAATTTTACTTATTAATGTTTAAAAAAGTAAAAACATTTACAATGTATTTTCTGTAAAGTGCAAATTAAATTCTGGTCTTGAGAAGGCAGGGGGTTTAAGAGTCAGGTGGGGTTTACATGTTTAAGGCTGAGGTGGAGCCTTACTATGAAAGGTGCAGCAGTAGTCATAAGGTATCTCAAGTAGCGTGCGGAGAGCAAATGACGGAGAATAAATCACAACATCTCTTAATTCATGTAGAAGATTGTTAGAAGAGTCTATAGTCATACCCACCTCTTTTAGAATAAACAGATAAAGAAAAGAAAGAAACTAAAACTTAAATTGAGTTCAAACAAATTCTAAGAGATAAAGGAAGGAAGGGACAAAGAAAGAATTCTCTCTTCTATGAGAAATAAAAGTAGGAATCAGCGATCAAATATATCTAAGCGCATAATATATTGTTAGACTTTAAGTGTTAAGCGTAGCCTATATAAGTTAGGTGTCTTCACCGTTAAGTGTATACTCATATACACTATAAAGTGTATATAAGTATATACTATTTTCTTTAACTCCTTATAATTGTAAAATCTTTTGAGTGTTTTAACTGTTATAATTTTCTCCGGGTCGAATTTTAAATATGGTTTTTATTATTTCTATGAAATGAAACAGATTTTTAAAGCATAAATTCCAATCATCCAATGTTTCTCAATATAATATATTTACGTAATACTCTTAGCTGTTATATTGACTTTTATTTAATTTTATCCCCTGATTTTAGAAGTAATGAATTCAACTATTTGTGGCATTGGTGGTGAAACTCAACCGAATCTCTGGCGTTGCAACTTCTGCGGAAAGACAGAGAATTCATCTCTGATATTAAAACTGCATATAGACACTGGTTGTAAAGAACTTTCACCGATAGAATGTGATATCTGTCCTGCTGTAGTTAGAGATTATAGAAGCTTTGTGGCTCTTTTATTGAGCATCAAATGGGAGAAACAAGAAGATGTCCGATTTGTTTGCAAGACAATATTTATAACATGAAAGAACATTTGATTTTACTGGGTCATTTTTCAGAAAACGAGTCTGAAACAGTATTACAGGGTGGTACCGCTCAAGTTACTTCGCAGGAATTGTCCACAACCGTTAGTTTAAATTCACTTGAGTTGAATGCTATAGTAACTGGCCAGAACGATAAGAGAAATCTTTTGAATCACCGCTCGCCCAACAAGAAGCTTAGAAAATACCATGAGTGCAGTATATGCAAAAAGAGATTTCCCAATAAATGTAAACTGAAAATGCATCAAAGGACACATAAAAGAGTGAAATCATTTGAATGTAAAATATGTGAGAAAACCTTTTCTCAATTGGAGAATTTGAAATCAGCATCGAAGAATACATACAGGTGAAAAAAACTTTTCAGTGTGATATATGTAATAAAGGTTTCGCTCAGTTGGCATCTTTAACTTGTCATAAACGAGTTCATACAGGTGAAAAACCCTTCCAGTGTGATATATGTAAGAAAACCTTTACTCAGTTGGCAAATTTGAGTGTGCATAAACGAGCTCATACAGGTGAAAAAACCCTTCCAGTGTGATATATGTAAGAAAAACCTTTACTCACTCGGCATCTTTGAATTATCATAAACGAGTTCATACAGGTAAAAAACCTTTTCAGTGGATGTAATAAAGATTTTGCTCAGTTGGCACATTTGACTTCCCATAAACGAGTGCATACTAATGATAAACCCTTCCAGTGTGATGTATGTTAGAAAACTTTTGCTTTGTGGTCAATTTGACTAGTCATAAACGAGTGCACACATGTGAAAAACCCTTACGATGTGATAAATGTGAGAAATCTTTTACTCAACCGGGTGATTTGACTAAACATAAACGAGTGCATACAGGTGAAAAACCTTTCCAGTGTGACATATGTAAGAAAATCTTTGCTCATTTGGGAAGTTTGACTACACATAAACGAGTTCATACAGGTGAAAAACCCTTTCAATGTAACAAATGTAAGAAAACTTTTGCTGATTTGTCAAATTTGACTAAACATAAGCGAGTTCATACAGGTGAAAAACCCTTTCAGTGTGATGTTTGTAAGAAAACGTTTGCTGATTTGGGACATTTGACCAGTCATAAACGAGTGCACATAGGTGAAAGACCCTTCTAGTGTGATATTTGTAAGAAAACCTTTACTCACTTGGCATCTTTGACTCATCATAAACGAGTTCATACAGGTGAAAAACCCTTCCAGAGTGATATATGCAAGAAAACTTTTTCTGAGTCGGGAAATTTTGCAAGACATATAAACGATTACATACAGGTGAAAGACCCTTCCAGTGTAATGTATGCAAGAAAAGCTTTGCTCAATCGGGGACCTTTGACCAGACATAAACGAGTGCATACAGGTTAAAAATCCTTCTACTGAGGTATTTGTAAGAAAAGCCTTTCTTCAGTCATGAAAACTGATTAGGTATAAACAAGTGCCCAAAAATGAAAATGCTTTTAGTATAATATATAAAGAAAAATATTTTCTGAATCAGGCTCTTTGAATAAGCTCCATTGAGGGTGTACAGAAGCAAAACAATTTTGGTTTTATGTATATAAAACCGCTAATCCTAGTTTATTTCTCTTGCAGGTTCTTTAGTGCTCCGTTAAAGTCCACTCTATTAATTCTTGTGTGAAGATAGTACACATCAACCTTGTTATGTGAACAAGAAGAAAAATAAATTTTTTTCAAAAATCCAGAAAATTAAAATGCTTTTGTAAAACAAGGTTTTTCAAACAACCTTTGAAGCTATATCAATACCTAGGATATTCAAAATTAAAGTCTCACAATAATCAGACAGTTCGTGGTATTGACCTGCATGTAAGGAGCCATTGAGCCCAATTGTGATTGATGCTCTAAAAAACACAATTTTTGATCACAATTAAGGCCTATGCAAAAGAGAACATACTGAGAAAAAAGGGATCGTTTTAATATAAACGAGTTTAGTAGGTGGTCCTTTTCTTGACTCGGAAAAATTTAAATACCAAGGTTTTAAGTTGTAACCTGATGTTAAAAGACGAAATCACAAAAAAAAGTGAAAAGTGGGACATATATGAATAATTTTGTTCTGCTTTCAGCATTAGCTTAGTCAAGTGGAGGAAAGAGTAAATTAAGAAAAAAAAAGAAGAATCACATAAAGAAAAGACGTGAGGATAATTTTATAAGACATGGACAGGAAAAAATACACTTATTTAGGGTGAAATGTTTCACAATTAAAAAATTCTTCAACTTATAGCGTTTACACACTGAATTTTGTAACGATGGAAAATATGTATTTGTAGGGGTGAAAAAATAGGCTGGCTAGCTAGCTGTGGTACTAAATACTGACCACGTCAAAGGCAATATTATGCCCAAATGTCGTGAACTGACACCTTGTCATTTTCTCCGATAGCGCCGCTTATAGCACTAAAGATTGTGTCAACTAGGCTAGCGCCCTCAATTAACGGGAGAAAATAGAATATGTAGACATATAAATGTGGCCTTTTTTTCTTGAGCTATCTAGAGATCAGATTCCCTGGGAGCGTTACCTTGGAGATTTTGCGAACTAATTACCTGTTCTCAGGCTAGATCCAGACATATAAAATGAATAAACACAGGTAAAAAAGCAATAGATTTATTGAACTTACATATTTAGGTGAACAGCAGTGGGTCAACACTCCAAATGACAATAAAGGTGACCGAGATACATCATGAAAGAATTTAAGACTTCTATCTGAATGGTCCTGCTTCTACATTACGAATCTTCTCAAAAAGCATTTTTACACCACTATCAAACGTAGCTCTTCAGTCCTGCGCTGTAAAGAACTGGCTCATAATTAGCCAAGTGGTCCAAGGATGCGAACCTTTCGTCCAATAATCTTTCTTAATATTTTTGATGATTTAGACGTTCACACGGTTCTTATCGTCTAAACTTCCTTAGAAATATTGTACGTAGCATCTTTTTTTATTACTCACTCTCTTACGAAATCTAAGGCTTGGATAGCGCCGTTCTTTGTCTGGGGGTGACTGCACTTTTCTCTTTCCTGATTAAGGACTTTTCATTTTTGAAACTAGATTTAACTTAATTAGAGGAAGTCGGAATTATCTTTAAAAAGAAGGAAATTTGGTATTTTAAATACATCGCATTTTACTCATGGTACACATTACCCTTCCCATCAATTAATGACGCACCGTCATTAGTAATTGCTCGCCTTTGGGCTTTTAAAATGTTCGCCATTTATTAACTATTTCTTCTACATAATTATTTTATATTTATGCTATGGCTTAATCAGGAGTGCTAAAAATGTTCTCTATTACTTTTCTTTTTCTTTTTTTTCTACTTCCCTATCTAAAATTCATCTGCCGGACTAAGATTATTCATGGTTCTAGGCTAGCTACTATACTAAAGATTTTTTTTTCTTCTACATGTAACACTGATTACTTTTACATTTCCAACAAGGTTGGGGCTATTCTACCTTTATATAAGTTTTTTTTTTGAATTGACTTTTTACAAGCCTTTTTTTGCTGTCTATATGGCATACTACATTCTATCTACGCTACATTAAATGAATAACATGATAATATTACACCTAATTCTGCTTGAACATCTAGCGGTACATACATGAATGATTTATAACAAACAATATTGGGCTTACCATATTCACTGGTAACATTAAAACACTTTCACTATTGGGATTTTTGAGTTATCAAAGTTATTAAGAAGTAACATATATAAATTCACATCTATTTCATTACCTTCGATTCCTTAGTGTACTCAATCCTCCTGTTGTAAATTATTGTCCTTCACTCTTTTCGTCTTGGCAAAATTCTTTAAAGCACTTACGTTATGGTTTCTTCATGGGACAGTTCAAGCACGATCGTGTTCACATGATGAGCTTTCTGTGATTGTCAACTGGGAAATGATGCTTCCAACTACAGGTGTTGGCATATGCTATCAGGGTTCATTCTCACCTGCCTTTTTTTTATAGTTCATAGGGTGCCTTATCATTAAGGGGTCGAACCCTTGCGAGCCTGTTATAAAAAATTGTGTAGCCTCCTGGTTGATTCAATTTTTACTGTGGGAGTGCGTTTATTTTCTTCTCAGGATATCATTTTTAGGATATTTTGAGGCACATAGATAATGTATCCTCGCGTAAAATTGTTCATTTGTGCCTGTTATAAAATTGTTAGCTCCTGGCTTGCGTCGATTAACCTTTGCGGTGATTCCTAGGTTTAATCACGGGGGAATTGAAGTTTAGATTTGAAACGGGTTGACATCAAACTATAGTGACCCTTTCAACATATTGTCTTTAACTTCAACTTCAAATATCTTCAAATATCATTTAACTTCAAATATCGTTAAATATCATTCAACTTCAAATATCATCACTATACAGTCAAATGATTCTGGGGTCCATAATGATTATCAAGGGCGATATTTCTATATTTATATTTTGTACTGATCGATGGGGTTCTCAGACTTAAACTTCAAATTGTCTTTAACTTCAACTTCAAATATCTTCAAATATCATTTAACTTCAAATATCGTTAAATATCATTTAACTTCAAATATCATCACTATACAGTCAAATGATTATGGGGTCCATAATCCGGGTTGCAGCGGTAGCTAGCAACCTAGCAAGAGACGATCACGTCCAATGTTAAGAATATAAAAACCCATAGTTCCTAACAAAGGAGTCAGATCAAAACAAAAAGTACACCATTAGAACCGCCTTGTCCGAAACCCCTGTATAGGAAACTTTCTGTCCCTTGGCTTGAACAGCAAGGGAAATATATGGCTTGAAAATCAAGAAAATTGACTTTAACCACGTTATTCTCCCCAAACGGGATATTTTTTTCTCTCTTTTTCTTTTTTTTTCTTTTTCCACAGATAGCTTGGCACTGGAACATCGTAGAGGGTTGTTCAATAGCTCATTTTAAAGGAAATTAATTGGGTTAAAAATCTATAGTAACTAAAATAAATTATTTCTAAAAGAGAATAAATTTTTCCACCAAAAACTGCATTTTTGATGTCTTTTCACACTGCAGTCTTTCAAACATAATCGAATACCAGCGGTAAGATTTGAACCCACGCCTCCGAAGAGACTGGTGGCTAACACCAGTGTCTTGGACCACTCGGCCAGGTTATAATAAAGAACAACCTTTTGCCTATACTAAATTTTATACGCCACTTAATTATAGTATAGGTTATTAATTCAACAGATAGCATGGCACTGAAACATCGTAGAGAGTTGTTCAATGGCTCATTTTAAAGGAAATTAATGGGGTTTTAAAAACCTTTTATAATTAATTACAGTAAAGAACGAACCTCAGCTCAGAAATATAAAAACCTATAACTCCTAAAAAAGAAGTCAGATCGAAATAAAATGTACACCATCAGACCACCTTGTCCGAAACCCATGTATAGGAAACATTTTGTCCCTTGGCTTGAACAGCAAGGGAAATATATTGACTTAAAAATCAAGAAAAGTGGTAGCTACTACGACATTCTGCCTAAACGGGATATTTTTTTCTTTTCTTTTATCTTTTCCACAGATAGCTTGGCACTGGACCATCGTAGAGAGTTGTTCAATGGCTCATTTTAAAGGAAATTTATTGGGTTAAAAATTTTCTGCAACTAAAATATATAAAGGATCGATATCATAATTAGGGGTTTTGTAGACGGTGGGTGTCATGTACTAGTTATTAATATTACAATAAACGATACTGATATTAAAATTCCTTATTTTAGATATACGGTAGGCTATATCAAAAGAATTTGATTTTTATGCTGATTTTAAATATATAAGTTTCATCAAGTTTACACATACCCATCAAAACTTACGATCCTTGAGGAAATTTGCCTTATTTTCATAAAAAAAGGAAAGACACCCCCTAAAAGTCAAAAGCCACCAGATTCAGCGTATCAGAGAACCTTACTGTAGAGGTTTCAATCTCCATTCTGTAAAATTACATTAAAAGACAATGATTGGATATTACATAAAGCGTCAACGTGGTTCATTATAAATTATATCCGGGTTGCAGCGGTAGCTAGCAACCTAGTAAGAGACGATCACGCCCCATAGTAAATGCTAAAGTAACCCATAACTCCTGAAAAAAGAGTCAGATCAAAACAAAAAGTACACTATTACGACCGCCTTGTCCGAAACCCCTATAAAGGAAACTTACCACGCTTTGGCTTGAATAACAAAGAAAATATATTGGCTTGAAAATCAAGAAAATTGACTTTAACCACGTTATTCTCCACAAACGGGATATTTTTTTTTCTTTCTTCTTCTTCTTCTCTTCCACAGATAGCTTGGCACTGGAACATCGTAGAGAATTGTTCAATGGCTCATTTTAAAGGAAATCTTTAGATCTAGGGCCATTTGTACTTAATTTTTTTTTAAATTAATTATTTTTTTAAAAAAACTTAATTTTTATATACAATATTGATCAATAACGTCATAGTCGTTGGATGTAGTTAGTATTACATAAAGGCTCGATCATCGAATTTAAGCTGAAACTAAATAAAGGACAATTATGCCTCCATATATTCACAGTGATGTATAAGATTTCCCATTACATCTGTAAACTGTTCCACATTATAATAAAGAACAACCTCTTGCCTATACTAAATTTTATACGCCACTTATTATAGTATAGGTTAGTAATTCAACAGATAGCATGGCACTGGAACATCGTAGAGAGTTGTTCAATGGCTCATCTTAAAGGAAATTAATGGGGTTAAAAACCTTTTATAATTAATTACAGTAAAGAACGAACCTCAGCTCATAGTAAAATTATATTAAAAGACGATCATTAGAAGAACAAACCATTGTATACGTTGGACTTAGTTAGCTGCCTGATTCTTTGAGAGTCGTCTCTTACTACTTCAAAGAAGAAAAAGCAGTAGGCTGTTTCCTGTTTGTAATCAGGTTATATTAAAGAACGAACTATAGTCAATAGTAACCTAAGTTTTAAAATGTGTAGTAAAGAATATCCGGTTGGCAGCGGTAGCTAGCATCTGGGTTGCAGCGGTAGCTAGCAACCTAGTAAGAGACGATTACGTCCAATGTTAAGAATTTATAGTAAAGAACGATATCTAGCCCATGTTAACTGAAATATATATAGGGATTATGTAATTTTTATAATAAAGAACGGCCTCTTGTCTATACTAAATTTAACTATAGTATAGGTTAGTAAATCCGGGTTGAAGCGGTAGCTACCAACTTAGTAAGAGACGATCACGTCCAATGTTAAGAAATATAAAAACCCATAGCTCCTAAAAAAGGAAGTCAGACCCAAACAAAAAGTACACCATTAGAACTGCCTTGTCCGAAACCCCTATATACGAAACTTTCTGTCCCTTGGCTTGAACAGCAAGGGAAATATATGGCTTGAAAATCAAGAAAAGTGGCAGCTACTACAACAGTCTGCCTAAACGGAATATTTTTTGTTTTTTCTTTTTTTTCTTTTCCACAGATAGCTTGGCACTTGAAAATCGTAGAGAGTTGTTCAATGACTCATTTTATAGGAAATTAATTGGGTTAAAAATCTTTGTAACTAAAATAAATTATTTCTAAAAGAGATCCGGGTTGCAGCGGTAGCTAGCAACCTACTAAGAGACGATCACGTCCAATGTTAAGAAATATAAAAACCCATATCTCCTAAAAAAGGAGTCAGATCGAAATAAAATGTACACCATCAGACCACCTTGTCCAAAACCCCTATATAGGAAACTTTCTGTCCCTTGGCTTGAACACCAAGGGAAATATATTGACTTGAAAATCAAGAAAAGTGGCAGCTACTACGACATTCTGCCTAAACGGGAAATTTTCTTTTCTTTTCTTTTTTCTTTTCCACAGATAGCTTGGCACTGGACCATCGTAGAGAGTTGTCCAATGGCTCATTTTAAAAGAAATTAATTGGGTTAAAAATCTTTTGTAACTAAAATACATAAAGGATCGATATCATAATTAGGGGTTATGTAGATGGTGGGTATCATGTACTAGTTATTAATATTACAATAAACAATACACAAGAGAAAAAATATGGTTTTGAATTTGACTTTCAGCGAAAATCTCTAAGTTGTTTATGCATTTTAAAAGTCACGACTGAACGTATTTCAGCCCCATTATGTAATGAACCGGGTGCAGACAATTTAAGACTTGAACCACCAAGAAAATGGCCTTCTGAACAAATGAAACAACACTTGTAACAAGGCTGTGAATCCAAAACAAAAACAAATTTTTGGCTTAAGTGTTCAACCTTTCAAGGTTGAGAATTTTCCACCCTATTCCTTGATGCAAATATTAATAAAATTAAACCACCTAAAACACGCCCTTGTAAAGAAATGATTGCCCCGGATTTTCAGTTGTTACTGTAGAGCGACTCGAACTTCTATCTTCCCTGTCAAGAGGGGAGTTCACTAGCCACTGGGCTACAGCAACTGGTAATAAGTAAGTAATTATAGCTTTGATGATGTATTTTCTATAGTAAATGAAGTTATAAAAGAATCATTATATAGATGATAATTTTAATCATGTTTTTTAATTAAACAGTTCATGGTAACGAAACTTATGTATTTAAAATCAGAATAAAAATCCAATTCTTTTGATATGTCTATTGATATTAAAATTCCTTATTTTAGATATACGTTACATTTAAAGAATTTGATTTTTATGCTGATTTTAAATATATAAGTTTCATCAAGTTTACACATATCCATCAAAAGTTACGATCCTGAGAAAATTTGCCTTGTTTTCAAAAAAAAAGGAAAAACACCCCCTAAAAGTCAAATGACACCAGATTCAGCGTATCAGAGATTACACAAAGGATCGATAACGTTTATGATAAATGGGGCCTAAGCTACTTTCAGTGGATATAGCTGAAACCGAGTAAAGAACAAACCATGGCACATAGTAACTAAACGTTAAGATAATAAATTCAACTTTGAAATGGAAGTTTGGTACGTAACTCATTCAAGGTCGTCTCTTACCATTCCAAATAAGAAAAAGCCATATGATTTTTCCTGTTTGTCACAGTCAGAACCGAAGTCTATCACACAGTAAGTGATCCAACAGGGAAAAGAAAAAGATTGATCGTTGCCACAGAGTGTGTTGAACTAAAATCCTTCGGAATCATGTTTAAAGATGATCACTTGGATAACACAAAAACTGCATATATTGGATTTAGATAGCTGCCTGATTTTTAAATTTTATATTAAATTTACATTAAAGAACGAACTGTAGCCCATGGTAACTGAAGTATTAAAAGGAATAGTTATATAGAGGATGATACAAGTACATTAAGGGACGATCATTGCAATAACAAACCATTGCAGACTTTGGACTTAGTTAGGTACTTGATTGTTTGAGGTTCGTCTCTTACTATTTCAAAGAATAAAAAGCCGTAGGCTTTTTCCTGTTTGTAATCATATAGCATAAAACGAAACCCAAGTTGTAACTGACGTCATTCTGGTTGTTATGGTATCCGGGTTGCAGCGGTAGCTAGCAACCTAGCAAGAGACGATCACGTCCAATGTTAAGAAATATAAAAACCCATATTTCCTAACAAAGGAGTCAGATCCAAACAAAAAGTGCACCATTAGAACCGCCTTGTCCGAAACCCCTGTATAGTATACTTTCTGTCCCTTGGCTTGAACAGCAAGGGAAATATATTGGCTTGAAAATCAAGAAAAGTGGCAGCTGCTACAACATTCTGCCTAAACGGGATTTTTTTTTCTTTCTTATCCAGAGATAGCTTGGCACTGGAACATCTTAGATAGTTGTTCATGGCTCATTTTAAAGGAAATTAATTGGGTTAAAAATCTATAGTAACTAAAATAAATTATTTCTAAAAGAGAATAAATTTTTCCGCCAAAAACTGCATTTTTGATGTCTTTTCACACTGCAGTCTTTCAAAGATATTTGATTTTCTTACAATAAAAGACGATCACTGAAATTTTATAATAAAAAGAACGACCTCTTGCCTATACTAAATTTTTATACGCCACTTAATTATAGTATAGATTAGTAATTCAACAGATAGCATGGCACTGGAACATCGTAGAGTGTTGTTTAATGGCTCGTTTTAAAGGAAATTAATGGGCTTAAAAACCTTTTGTTTTCCGGGTTGCAGCAGTAGCTAGCAACCTAGTAATTACAGTAAAGAACGATCTCTCACCCATAGTAACTGAAATATGGTGGTTCCAAGGGTAGCTGCAAGCTATCCAGATTGCAGCGGTATCCGGGTTGCAGCGGCAGCTGTAACCCGGGGTCTCTTTGCTTAAACAACAATTTGGGTTGAGCGGTAGTTATAATAAAGAACGACTTCTTGCCTGTACTAAATTTTATACGCCACTTTATTTATACTATAAGTTAATAATTCAACTGATAGCTTTGCACTGGAACATCGTAGAGAGTACTAAATTTGTTCAATCAGTCATTTTAAAGGAAATTAATGGGGTTAAAAACTTTTTGTAATTAAAACAAATTATTTTTATTACATAAAGAAATTCTATGATAATCAAGGGCGATATTTCTGTATTTGTATCTTGTACTGATCGATAGGGTTCTCAGAATTTATGTGATTATATAGTTCGATAATGCGCTGGATACTGAGATTCAAATTTAATGTTACCTGATACGTAGTATGGTTCATGGTCGAAGAAACAACGATCAAAGGTAACTGTTGTTTTCTTAGACGAAGCTGGGATGAAAATTTCCTGAAGTCTATGGCGAGTACTCTTCGTTGGTTGAGATATGATGAAAATAGATGCTACTTGGTTGTATCTGTACTGGACAACTCATTGTAATGCTCAATATCCAATGTGTCCATCCACTTCCTGTAATAAAAATAACGAGGCAGAGTCACACGTTCTTTGAAGTAAGTACTCATAGTACAAATAAGTCACGCATTAATTGGTTACATGAACCCCACGCTACGAGACAGAGTTAAATTAATATACTAATATTAGTACTCACACGGATTTTTTTTTGTTTATAATAAAACGACATAATTCCCATTGGGAAATTCAATACATAGAAGTTTCTTCTAAGTTGTTATAGCCTAACGACGTTATAAAATATTAATTCTTCAACTTTAAGTGTGGTCTCTTATTATACTTTCTAATATACACTACTACATACACTTTATTTAACTTCTTTCATCACTTAGTTAATTTTTACATTAGATTTAAAATAATCATTTAAACAGAGTTTGTGCTACATGGTTAATTTTGAGGTCTAATTTTACAACATATTTCATGCCTGCATTGTTCACGCACGTCCGTGCTGTTTAAGAAACGCATGTTGCAGCGTCATAACCACACGGAATTACGTAAACGATACTACAATGAGGGAACAAGACATAACAAGGACGAGTGGAGACCTCTATACCCACTCGTTTTCTAATGTCTTCCCTATTTCTTGGCTTAGACGTTCTCATGAGGCTCCGGGTTAACCTCTGCATTTCAGCTGTTTCTCCGTGTTCTTCTCTTGGTTTTCGTCTTCTTAGTCTTAGGATTTTTCCGTAATTAAAAGTCAATAGGTTTCTTATAGTCAGGGAAGTCGCGAATACGAAACATACGGCCAATAGTATGTTCCACCAGAAATTGGTCGATTCTTTGAGTTCATTCGTGTTTCTTACTAGTCTTGTTACTTGTTGAAACAAGGTCTCGAAGGTTTTGGGGTCCAATTTCATAAAGGTTTTCCATGCGTCATGGCTAGCTAGCAATGAGTTTTCATGCTTGAATATTACTCCATGTTTTACAATATCTTGGGCCACTGCGTGAACAACGAGAATTATGATGATATTCTTAGGCCTCATCTTATTTTTTGTTTGTTAATTTATCATTAATTGTACCCATTTTTTGCAAAATTCTTTTGTTTACTGCTTTGTTATTATTATATATATTTTTTCAAAGGCACTTTAATTTTTACTTAGGTTATTTCTTATTATGTAATCATTTTGTGGCATTGGCAAAAGAAAACTGATTTGTAGGCGTAAAACAGAATAAATATTTTATGATTAGATAGGTTAGGAAAGTAAAGTTAGGACTTCCGAGCTTTATTCTGGTCGTGATATACCTCTATGACTGGTTGAGATATAACTTTAAAGCGTAGCTAATAATCACTATACAATCTAATTTTGCATTGTATTTTTCGAGTAAGCAGCACATAAATAAGTAAGCTAGCAGCACATAATTATACTGTTATCCTTTTTTTCTTTTTCTTTTTTTTAACTTATTCCCCCAAATTATATTTTTTTCAATATACATATCAAAAGAATCGCCTTTTGATGCTGATTCTAAATATGTGTAATTTAATTAGTTTCACTGCACCTATTTAAAAGTTACGTGTCACCTATTAACGCCCTGTGTAATTGTTTCCGTGATAAGGTTTTTGTTGGCTTTCTAGGCACAATCTATTTGTCGACTAATTGGGATATAAGGGACTATTGGCTTCACTCTATTTGATTTCTACTATCAGATCGTATTTATCTGATATAAAATCTATCTGATATTCGACTAAACTCTACTGATTTATAATCAGACTAAACTTGAGGATGATTCGTCATTGAGTAACCGTAAGAGCGGACCAGAATTATCAATATCAGCTATCCCAAAAGGATGCATTGCCTTCTCTGTTTGTCCTAATGTGGGCTTATATTCTTTGTAAACAAGCATGAACACTGGCTTGTTTTACTTCTACATGGCTCTAAAGCAGCCATGGTTTAAAATTCAAATTCGAACTTTCTTGTGACTCATTTTGCGGAGCTAATTCAGAATTTGAATTTTTTTCTAACACCATTATTCAGATGAAGGTCATCTGTGTAGGTAAAGGAGACCCTTTTAAGACCTATCCCCATGCCTCCATTTTCTGTGATTAACGGTTTCTTTCGCCGAATTTCTCGCCTTATGCAGAGCTCCAGTCACAGCTGGGTAACAACTCTTTTTTTTGCTTCCTTCGGCGACTTTTGCTAAGCTTCCACTTTTGTTTTTTACTTATTGTTACTTTTCTCGTTTTTTTTCATCCCTTTCCTCAAGTAATTTAATTATATATTTATATATCTTTTCCTTCCCTTTGCTTGTGAAACTACATAAGTAACTTAGTATTTGTTAGCTTTAACAAAGGTAATTCTATTGCTTATTACGTCGTAAAGTGCCATATTTCCGAAGCATCTTTACTCCTAAAACACTCGGAAATGGCAGCTTCTAACCTATAATTGTTCGGACCACATTTTATGTGCTTCCTTTGCTAGATTGTAGCAGTGTTATCCTTGAACAATAAGTTTATAGCCTGTACCTGTAGTAAAGCTGAATTCGGACCCCATTCGCTACTATTATGCCTAAAATTCTTCTGTTTCTACCAACGTTTCATCGGTCCAGCTAGATTTTGTTTTTCTTTACGTATTATCTTTTATTTTATTCTTTCAATTCACGGTACAAATACTTTATTATTTAGTAATATACGGCACTACTACATTGCATTTATTACTAACATTAAAAAAACTAAAAGTTAGGTTAATTTAGGTTAGGTTAGCCTAGGTACGCGCGCGTACGTAGGCTAACCTAACCTAACTTAAGCCAACCCAAACTAACCTAACTTAATCTAGCCTAACCTAACTTAATATAGCCTAACCTAACCTAACCATACTCGCCGGAAAATCCCCGCAAGTCGATTTTGTATTTCTCTCTCACTATGCATGCTTGCGGCTGTAGCAAAACGTACGCACGCGTATGTAGGCTAACCTAACCTAATCTAACCTAACTTAATCTAGCTTAATTCTACTTGTTAAAAACTGAATACTATTTTTTTTTCATTTTACAATTCTTCATTGAGCCTTTTCTCCATTTTTTCTATTGTACCCAACTCTTTGAGGGGATACAAATTTATTTCTAATAGCCAAAGTTAAAGCAAAGCTGCTCGATGTTTTGCTAATTCGAGCGCCACTAAAAGTGAAGTCCATTTACCTTACTCTTTTGACAAAGCCATTTCTGTTTCAATATACAATTTTTATTTAGTCAACTCGACCCAGTTTTTCCCAACTTCCACCAGTTAAAACTTAAAGAAAATAAAAATATAGTATAAATGTATACAAGCATTGAATCAACTCAAAATAAATTTATTTTTTCACTTCACCTATTTTGGGGGAGGCTATTATCTCCTATGAGATATTTTAAGGGGTTTTCCCTGTCGTAGCTTAGTGGTTATAGGCCTAATCACTTTACTTAAATGTCTGTATCTTTCTAATAATCGAATTCAAATTATAAGGTTTATAGCGTAATAAGTCCGGAAGTATTCCTCCAATTTCCGACCGTGCCATTTTAGCGATGGAAAATATGTATTTGTAGGGATGAAAAAATAGGCTGGCTAGCTAGCTCTGGTACTAAATACTGACCGCGTCAAAGGCGATATTATGCCCAAAGGTCGTGAACTTACATCTTGTAATTTCTCCGATAGCGCCGCTTATAGTAGTAAAGATTGTGTCAACTAGACTAGCGCCGGCCTAAATTAACGGGAGAAAATAGAATATGTAGACATATAAATGTGGCCTTTTTTTCTTGAGCTATCTGGATATCAGGTTCCCCGGGAGCCTTACCTTGGAGATTTTGCGAACTAATTACCGTTCTCAGGCTAGATCCAGACATATAAAATGAAATAAACACAGGTAAAAAAGCAATAGATTTATTGAACTTACATATTTAGGTGAACAGCAGTGGGTCACTCCAAATGACAATAACGGTGACCGAGATACATCATGAAAGAATTTAAGACTTCTATCTGAATGGTCCTGCTTCTACATTACGAATATTCTCAAAAAGTATTTTTACCCCACTATCAAACGCAGCTCTTCAGTCCTGCGCTGTAAGAACTGGCTCATAATTGGCCCAAGTGGTCCAAGGATGCGAACCTTTCGTCCAACAATCTTTCTTAACTATTTTTGATGATTTAGACGTTTACACGGTTCTTATCGTTTAAACTTCCTTAGAAATATTGTACGTAGCGTCTTTTTTTATTACTCACTCTCTTAGCAAAATCTAAGGCTTGGATAGCGCCGTTCTTTGTCTGGGGGTGACTGCACTTTTTCTCTTTGCTGATTAGTGACTTTTCATTTTTAAAACTAGATTTAACTTAATTAGAGGAAGTCGGAATTATCTTTAAAAAGAAGGAACTTTTGTATTTTAAATACATCGCAATTTACTCATGGTACAATTTGTCATTTGGAAAAAGAAAAATGTTTCAACCTGGCTGTGCCCCAAAAGAGTTAGAATCTAAATGTGAAATCTCACTGAATGGTGAGGGGTATTTTGAACTCGTTCAAAAACCACTATGTGTATCCTGGTTATATGGAAGAAGGAGTAAAATTTAGAAAATAACAAATTAAAGAAAAAAACGTAAGGATTATTGATAAAACATTGACAATAAAGAACAAGCTTATTATGGGACAAATTATTTGTTTACGCACAAGAGTTATCATTGAGAAAGGGGGGATATGTTTCAACCCAGTTGTGTCTCAAAAGGGTAAAGGTGTCAATGTAAAACTTTATTGAATGTTGAGGGGTGTTTTAAACTAAATCAAAACACACTATGTTCATCCTGTTTATAAAAAAAGGTGTTTCTACAATACCTTAGGAATATTTGAGGTTTTCAGTTTGAAATCTCCAGGCCCCACTACTGCTACTTCTACAATGGCTGCGAATACTAATTAATTTAACTAAAATACTTCTGACATTGACCAATTCTAATTGTGACTGTTTTCTAGTAATTTTGAAGGGGTTAACATCAAAACAAACTATTTGCATGCGGGTTGTTAAAAATGTTAATCAGAAATAGCAATGGAACTGGCGAGGGTATTAAGATGAAACTTTCAGGACTTGTTGAATGGATGTTGGAAAGTGGTTTAAGAGATAGGGGTGACAACCCACCTTGTCCATTTTAGACCCTCCGCCCCTGGTGAACATTGATCGAAATTTTTAAAAATGCTAGTTTTTTTAAGACAGTCTAAAAATCGACTGTCTGTTAGTTCTGTAAACTTGTTTTAGTCAAGAAGAAAAAAAAATTGGGCACTTACTGTGGATAGTAGCCAAAATAATGTTCGGACATGCTTATTGCATAGAAATCCACTTATTCAAGAAATATAGGAATTCCACGGTGTTAGGCTTTCTCCCTGGAAAATTTACTCAATAATATTTTTAACCTGCAGAAATTCTCCCTGAAAATTGTTCGAGTGGTGGGGGGGGGGGGGGGCACTCTCCCAGAATTCAATTTATAGCAAACTGGAAAAATGAAATTTCGGATGATATCTCAAAGTCTCAGTTTTTCTTGTTTTTGTTTTTTTACTCCAAATGTTTTAGTCTTTTTTAAAAGGTTACACTATTTTGACAGCCTAGACACACATTTTCCTACGATTACCCTCTGGATCTCCTTTTAATTCAACAGTCAGTGTCAATTTTTTCCCCTCCACCCCCCCCCCCCCCCCCCCCCAAACATCCCTCAGCAATTCCAAATGAATCCTGGTTCCAGCTTGTTCCTGAGATAGTGAAGATGTGCTATTTTGATAGCCTGGAGACACAAAGCTTCTTTTATTCTACATTGCTACTTAACCAGGAAATTATCATTAGATCACCAGTCAAATTATATAATCATTCGATTTAAGGAACTATTTAACAGTGAATACAATAGAAGTACTTGATTGCAGAACAAAAATGCTTAGGTGAACTTGAAAAAAATATTTTAGCCCCCTCCCCCCTATCGTATTACCCTCTCCCAAAGTTTAAGCTTTACAATTCAAGAAAATATAGAGATATTGCAGATTCTCTGTTTTGATAGCCTCGTATCATATGTCTTTTGACTTGTTTAGACATTCAAGTTTAGACATGATCAGATTCTAATTACTAAAGGAGCTTGTAGCAGAAGACTCTTGAATTACCAGAGATGCGGCATTTTAAAAAATGATCCACCATTCAAAGTTTAAAGTTTCCCTACACCTCCCGCTTTTTTCTTTACCTTTAAATATAAACTCCACTCCCCAAACTGTTCTAGAGATCCGGAAAATTTGATGTTTGATAGAAAGGATGTGTGAACGCTCTTTGATTTCTTATTTCTCGAAGTTGAAGGTCAACGCACATTTTCCCCCTCCCCATTCCGGAATAAACCTTCCTGAGGGTTTCAACTTAATATCTGAAACTGGAAAAATATTTTGGAAAAATATTTTAGCCCCCTCCCCCCTATCGTATTTACCCTCTCCCAAAGTTTAAGCTTTACAATTCAAGAAAATATAGAGATATTGCAGATTCTCTGTTTTGATAGCCTCGTATCATATGTCTTTTGACTTGTTTAGACATTCAAGTTTAGACATGATCAGATTCCAATTACTAAAGGAACTTGTAGCAGAAGACTCTTGAATTACCAGAGATGCGGCATTTAAGAAATGATCCACCATTCAAAGTTTAAAGTTTCCCTACACCTCCCGCTTTTTTCTTTACCTTTAATTTTAAACTCCACTTCCCAAACTGTTCTAGAGATCGGGCAAATTCGATGTTTGATAGCAAGGATGTGTGTACGCTCTTTGATTTCTTATTTCTCGAAGTTGAAGGTCAACGCACATTTTACTCCTCCCCCATTCCGGAATAAACCTTCCTGAGGGTTTCAACTTAATATCTGAAACTGGAAAAGTTTACCAGATTTTCCAAAAAGGGGGAAAACAAGCCTCATTGAAAATTTACCTTCAAATTCACCGTATCAGAGGAATCTACTGTTGAGGTTCCAATATCCCTTCTGAGAAAATGTGGAATCTTACGCCTTCCTTTTTTCATTTGGCAATACTTTCCTAATTCACTTTGGATAATCAAGTAAAACAAATTAAACCGTTCTTCATTATTAGATGCAACTGATCAAATATTATCCCAATTCATTTGAGATAAGACAATCTTATAACACAAGAGAATTGCTTAATTTACGTAATGACAAGAAAACTCATTCATTAACCTACAAACTATTTCCTAGAGGAATAGCATGTCTATAAATCGCACCAAAATGGTCAGAAGTGTCACTAACAACACAGGGGGAATCAGGGTTAACATTAGAGAATACATTATCAATATATGTCGTGGATGTATCCGTAACCCTTGTAGGTACGTTGATTGATGGAAGTAATCCAAATGATCTGAAAATATTCAATAGTCGGCAGCTCTTTGTATTTATTTCAATCAGGTCAACGTTCATATCACCCACAAGAAATATACGAGAGATTCACAGACAACCTTTCAAACCTTTCTGCTCTTCCAAAAGATCAAAGAATTCATTATATGAGGAAATCTGTAGACGGTAGAGAACTATTAAACAGCAAGAATAAACACCTAAACGAAGATGAAGCACGAGTGACTCAAACGCCATCTCCCTATAAATAGTTAAATCTTTGCGAATGGCCTCTTCATATCCAATCTAAAACATACGGCAAGGCCCCAATTTTGACGTAATTGCCTATTTTTGTGTTAAATTTATATCCCTCTAGACCAAGCAACTCAGAAGTATGATCATCAAGCCATGTCTCAGTTAAAGATGTCAACTGAAAAACAGAAATATTAGCTAAATCTTCAATAATGCTATAGCTTGAAAATAGCCCTTGGCAATTCAGATGAAGAATATTGGGAAAATTTCCAGGTTTACGGCATATAGGACCTGTTTCACAGGGTAAAACATAATTCGAATCTTCGAGCTGCAAGCGAATACTCAAGGTTCTTCCACTCGAAACATCATTATATCTACACGCAAAATCAATTTTATTACTCTCTAATTCCTTTAATTTCTGAGGTGCTGAAGAAGATAAAAATATACTATCCATAACTAAGAGCTACAAGTACATCTATTAATAGTCTAACTACTTTATGAACTAAGAAAAAGAAACTCAAACTTAACATCGCAACGATTAACAGAACAATGCTTTGCTTATGGTTTAGTCACTTAGCGCACACGAACTTTCTAGCCATGCAACAACTTTCATATCCTTTTCACTTCCTAAAGGTGCACAAATACTTCCAACAAATTCTCCAAATACAAATATGTCGTTGAGAATGAGAACAAAATTCTTCTATAACAACAAAAAATTATTTTTTCGTTAATAGTACATGAGACAAGAGGAGATAGAACATAGAAGGGGAAAGAGACTAATTGCAATTATAATTAACTAAATTTCACTTAATGCCACTGGGAGTATTGTCAGAAAGATTTCAGATGTGGACAAAAGAATATTATTGTACAGCCTTGTCTCATCCGGCAACGGAGAAGGATATCCTGAGATTTCTTATTTTTATTGTCTACTAAGTAGCCAGGATCATGTAGAAATATCCTATATTATGGCTTTTTACTGAACAAACTTCGGCAATTAACCAAACTTCAGTTACCCATAATTGTAACTGATTTTTCTTGGGTGGCAATTTATGGCCTCCTTTTAGCATGCAAACGCATGAGTTTAGAGTCATATTTAGAAAAGTGTTTCAAAATTTTAATGAAGGACAAAACGGCTCCATTATTCACGTCTATCATCAGGCTAGTATTATGTTGTGCACATGTAGTGAAAATTTACAAGTGCTTTTGTTAGAAGATCTTATAAGAAAAGAGACAATTCCGAGCTTGTAATTTTTACCATTGTTCGTTTTTTGCAGCAAAAGAACCTTAAAAGAGTTAAATACTGTGGGTTCGCCTTGCATATATTTTGCGAGAAGATTATATAACACCAAAGCTAAAACTGTATTTGAGGGACGTTTGTGAAGTAATACAGAAGAAGGAAGCATTAACCGATGAAAAATTTAACTCAGATTTCAGTCAGTACGAGTCTAAACTTAGCGAATTGTCTCAAAATGGGCCGAAGAGCCAAAGGAACCCATTTGTTATGTGGTTCAAAGAGAGAAGATTCGAGTGAAGAAATTGACAGCATTATTTCTCCCGTCAACCAAGAGAAGTAGGAATACAAAAGTGACTATGTCTTCCAAAGAGCTAAACAGCTAAATGTAAATCTGTGTTCATTGTTGACAGCTGTGATGATCAGTTCCAATGGTGAAGGCCTTATCGGTAAAGACAGATTAACAAACTCTTCAGTTTAAAATTATTTTAAGATTCTTAAAGATTAGGTATTAAAGGTAGCCTCTGGGCCAATTTACGTTTCAAACTTTGTTGACAAAGTTTATGAAAACTCCAAAAATATCACATGTATTCGACTCAATGAGAATAGCCAGAAATAACACGTGTCTGGATGTGCCAAAAAAGGTAATGTTCATTTAGTATCGTCCGATAGTGAATCGAAATCTTTAGACTCATTTTGTTCTTCAGAAGATGCATCAGAAGATGAACTCATAAGGTTTCCTTTGACAGAAACAATGCAGGAGTCCTGGTTAAAAAATCGCAAATCACTTCCAGACAATTCAAAATTTTATCGAGAGCCTTTGGACAAAAAATTCATATTTAATAAAGTATTTAGCAGAAGAACATTCATCCCAAAATAGAAACTTCAATGAAATAAATCGAATGTATTGGATCCAGTTGAGCCGTCATATAAAAAATATGAGCCGACGCCAAAAGTAATCCAAAGGGAAAACAATACATCAAAAATAAAAAAAACAAGTATAAATGAAGAAAGTACTAACTAAGAATCCAAAAGATACACTAAATTTGTGCAAGAATTTCATGAAATAGACAAAACTAACAAGCTAATAATTGGAAGAATCCGTACTGGCAGCCATAAAGAAACGTTACGACTGGAAGATATGAAAACACTTATTGAATTTGAGTGGCTTAGTGACAAAGTTATTGATTATTGAATTTCCGTCAAGCTTCAAGATCTAGGTCTTACAGATGCAATGAGTGTGTTCCCATTTTCTGTAGCCAATAAAATTCTTGATGGAAAGTATTTTAATTCTAGACTATTCCAGAAAAAAATTTCATAGTCACTATTCTTCAAACTGGCCACTGGAGAATTATAATTATTGACAAAGAAAATCAATGTGCCATTTTGTTTGATTCTCTTAACCACGAAATGGAAGGTAAAAAGAAAATGTTCGAGGCATGGATGATAAAAAAGGGGATGCTTGGGAATGAAGATAGACTGGATAATTTACAGTTCAAATTCTACCGCCAGACAGACAGACACAACTGTGATGTTATGTGTTTATCATTTTTAGAGTTCATCTTCAATTTATACGAAAACACCCAGCAGTCACCCCTTCTAAAAATTAATGAAATAAATAAACAACGCATAGACCTAAATCCAAATTTTCAAAAACAGAATGTTGCACTTGCATTCCGAATCAAGATTTTTGAATACGTTTATTTACATAATGATACAAATTATTTTCAAAAGCGTTGCCGGATTTGTGGTTTTGGTCATCCCCCGTAACAAGACTTGGTTAAAGGAAAGCAAGTACAATGGATTGGCTGCGACTCAAATGCTAACCATTGGTTCCATATAGTATGTTTTGAGAGAGAATTGGCGAATTACCATTCAATGACGGAGAAGAGTTTTTTTGTAGAAACGCAGGTGAAAAATTATTCAAATGTGGACTTTGCACACATGGTATGGAGTAATAAAAAAATAAGAATCACTTTGAGAAGAATGTGTAGCAAATTTATTTAAAACAACTACTCAACCTCTAGCCTGAACAGTGACAGCAAGCCCAATGATAGTTTAAAAATGCTGTCCCAATATCAACTTAAGTAACTTTTATTGCTATTCAAAAAGATGGAGTTGATAGAACAGAAAAAATAGTATAGATATTTTTAAAAATAGCTGTTTAAAAACTTGAACCATAAACCATCTTTGATTTTAACTACATTAAAACAACAAGAATAATTTCACTGAAAAGTTAAATAATGGTAAACTCAAAATTTACATAAAAATTAAAGTCAATAAGAAGATGTAAAAAAAGAAAATTGAAGTCAAACAAAAATATGAAGTAATAATAATAACGTAAGAAATTGTACAATCCTTTGGACCAAAAAGTGATTTGCATGTTGCATTTTTTTTTTTTGTAAAAAAAATTAAATTGCTTTTCTGAACTAATTTTAACTAGTTTGTCCTAATGATCCAAACCATTCTAGTTTTTTATATGGTTTTCATTTTGATTTTACATTTAGCAGTGTATTTCAACCAATTTATCGGTACAATTTCTCTGATCTCAAACCATTCAAGCATTACCACTATTTATTTAAGTTAACACATGCAGGCCCACGAATGTACACTCGCACATACTCACTTACCTACCAAAAAGAATATGCTAAATCGAAATCAAGTGACGTCAAGATCCAGCATTCAGAATTAGCGACAAGATTTTGTGAAAAACACAGTTGAAAAATGGGATCTCATTTTTGACCCACTAGCACGATATATTTGTGTGTGGAGTTTTCGTTCTGATAGGTAAAATTAGATTAATCAAAAGAGTAATCAAAAATGGCTACTGTATTTTGACACGTCCTTTCGGCTACTAAGGTAGTTAGGAAAAAAAGTCCAGGTTTCCACATAGGTACTCTTTTCAATTGTATTACGAAAATTTGTCACAATGCATTTCTCGGGAAAAGCAAAGTTCTACCCATCCCCCCCACTCTAAAGCCCCTCAGGACTGTTGAGTTTTGTCAATTGTTTTTTTGTCAATCCCGGAGGTATAGCTATTTGACTTTTTAACTATTTTTATTAAAGTGTCTAAATCAAATTCTGATGAAATGAGTTTGGGGAAAAGATTGCATAAATGGTGGGAAGGGGGAGGGGGGGGGGGGAATTGCCCTTACATCAATTTTGGCTCTTACAAGTTGCACTAGAATTTCTGATTTCCGATTCAAAAGGTACCCTCCGAGATTTATACGACCGCTTCTTCAATATGAAGGGCATCTGAGGATATAGAGAAAAATAAAACATTATTGTTAATATGGTTTTAAGATTAAACTTGACAAGACCAACGTTATGGTTCTTTTCAATAAGCAGGGCGTAGCACACATTTACGATAAAGTTGCATTGTTGATTTGTTCAGGTGCAAGAATATAACCCACTATAAAGCTGGAAAAAATTAACTTTTTAGAGGTCGTATCTCACTTTTGATTAGGAGTGTCAGTTGAAAACTTTTTGCTATAACCTCTTTATTTTTATAACACCAGGTTGAACACTTTATAATCAATAGAGTCCCAATAGCTGTTATAAAAACAAATTTTAAATTGATTTTAAATTAATCAGAATTAGGCAAAAAGCAAGGGGAGTAAATTCTATTGCAACTTCTTTTCGCCAAAATTTCTTTTTTTTTTACAGAGTAGTGTAAATTTTCAAAATTTGTTAGAGAATATGAAAATATATGTTAATTTTGATATAAAAAAGAAAATTATAAAAGATTCGAACAATCAAAATAGTTTATCCGTCCATTCTCGACGACACTGTAAATAAACACACACTCATGGTGACTCATTGCAAAAACAATGACTAGAATAAAATATAGGTTAATTTTCAACTGTAAGACTATGCTCTAAACTATTTTAATCTTTGTCTCTAATTCTGGACATAGAGAGTAAATAAGGATATAAGGGCAATGACGTCAAATGGGGAAAAAAAGGTTCCCTAGAATGGACAATTTGAATGGCACAAATACAAAATTTGGGGAAATTCGCTAGTTTAGAAAATTTTCATATCTAAGGGTGTAAGAAAAGGTTTTAAGATTAAACTAGACAAAAACCACCTTAATGACTAATAAAATAATTACCTTGAAAATTTAAAGGCTGGAAATATCTTTTACTGAACCGTTTAATTTTTTACTGAATAGTTTAATTATTCTGCATTTGTGTATTTATTTGTACCAAGTTTGGAAAAAAATTTCATCAGGATTGTAAATTATAGCCTTGAGTGTAATATCACGAAATTACTCTTTGGTAATATTTGAAATATTATTAATTACAGCTGAAGTCTTTGCTTAGGTTTCATTCACACACAAACACACACACACACACACACACACACACACACACACACACACACACACACACACACACACACACACACACACACACACACACACACACACACACACACACACACACACACACACACACACACACCACACACACACACACACACACACACACACACACACACACACACACACACACACACACACACACACACACACACACACACACACACACACACACACACACACACACACACACACACACACACCACACACACACACACACACACACACACACACACACACACACACACACACACACACACACACACACACACACACACACACACACACACACACACACACACACACACACACACACACACACACACACACACACACACACACACACACACACACACACACACACACACACACACACACACACACACACACACACACACACACACACACACACACACACACACACACACACACACACAACACACACACACACACACACACACACACACACACACACACACACACACACACACACACACACACACACACACACACACACACACACACACACACACACCACACACACACACACACACCACACACACACACACACACACACCACACACACACACACACACACACACACACACACACACACACACACACACACACACACACACACCACACACACACACACACACACACACACACACACACACACACACACACACACACACACACACACACACACACACACACACACACACACACACACACACACACACACACACACACACACACAAACACACACACACACACACACACACAAACACACACACACACACACACACACACACACACACACACACACACACACACACACACACACACACACACACACACACACACACACACACACACACACACACACACACACACACACACACACACACACACATTTATTTTATTCTTTAATAGTATTTATTCTTCAATATTCTTTAATAGTTTCATTTATTCTTTAATAGTAATTTTTGGTCGTTTTGAGTTTGAATTTTAACAGGTATTTGTATCTACTGAGCTTAAGTTTAAAATGGCCTTTAGTTTTCTTTGAAAAACTTACTTTTCGGAAGGTTTTTTTTAATTAATTTTTGTTCGTTTTTGATTGCAAAAAACTTTCAAGTTTTTAAAAATTCCTCATTTCAAAATCAAACTTAAAAAACAAAAAATCAAATCTTCATCAAAACTGTATCAAAACTCAAGTATCAAAACTGGTATCAAAGTAACAATATCAAAGTGAAAAAAGTTTTTCCCCTTTGAAATTAGCCCCCTTTGAAGTTTATACGATGACCCCTTCTATATGAAGTGCGTCTGGGAAAAAAATAAATAGAGTATGGGGGGAGGCTGGCTGCCCTCCGATCACTTTTTACTCTTAAAAAGTCTATTACAACTTTCATTTCCAATCAAAAGATCCCCCTGTTAAGTTTATACGAGCATCCCTTCCCTAACAATCATATATGCCCCCAGGGCATAACTTACAACGCCTACCCTCGGGCCCTCGGGGGCTGTGTCGACACAGGATTTTTGTTATCTGAACTTTGAACTATTTTTAACAAAATTTCCATCTCAAAATTTTTATCTGATGCCTTTAGGGCTTGGAGAGGGGGGGGGCTAGTTGCCCTCCAGTCTCTTTTGACTCTTAAAAAGTGAACGAGAACTTTCAATTTCCAGCCAAATGAACCCTTTCCGAAGTTTATACATGCATCCCTTCCATAAAAATGATATATGCCCCCAGAGCATTACTTACAAAGCCTGACTCCAGGCCGAGGGGGGGGGAGGTTTCATCGACACAAGAGTTTTTCTTGTCTGACCTTTCAATTATTTTAATGAATTGCTATTTTAAAATTTTATTGGATAGGCTTGGGGGAAAAAGGGTGTGTGTGGTGGGGGGGGGGGGGCGGGGCTAGTTGGCCTCGGATATCTTTTGACACTTAAAAAGTGAACTAGAACTTTCAATCCCTTTCATAAGAACCATACATGCCCTTAGACCATAACTTAGAACGCCTTCTCCCGGGCCCTGGGGGCTGTATTGACATGACACCGGGAGTTTTTTTTATCCGACCTTTGAACTATTTTTTTAAAAAAATATCTATCTCAAAATTTTCATCAGATGGGTTTAGGAAAAGAAGGCGTGATGGGGGGGGGGGGGGCTAGTTGCTCTCAGATCTCTTTTGACTATTAAAAAGTGAGCTCGAACTTTCAATTTCCAATCAAATGAGCCCTCTCTGAATTTTTGCGATTATCCCTTTCATAAGAACCATATATAACCCAGGGCATAACTTACAACGCCTGCCCCTAGGCCCTGGGGGGGGGGGGTTTCGACACCTGAGTTTTGTTATCCGGGTTTTGAACAATTTTAGCTTAATAGCTATCTCTAAATTTTTATCGGATGCATTTGGGAAAATTGGTCGTGGGGCTAGTTGCCCTCCAATTTGGTTTGACTCTCTCAAAACTGAACTAGAACTTTCATTTTCCATTAAAATTAGCCTCTATAAAGTTTATACGAGCATCCCTTCCATAACAACTATATATGCCCCCAGGGCATAACTTACAACGCCTACCCTTGGGCCCTGGGGGGGGGGGTAGTTTCGAACCAGAGTTTTTGTTATCTGACGCATTTAGGGCGTGGAGGGGGGGGGCTAGTTGCCTTCCAATCTCATTTGACTCTTAAAAAGTGAACGAGAACTTTCAATTTCCAGTCAAATGAAACCTCTCCGGAGTTTATAAAAGCATCCCATCCATAAAAATGATATATGCCCCCAGAGCATTACTTACAACGCCTGCCTCCGGGCCATGGGGTGTTGCATCGACACAGGAGTTTTTATTGTCTGGCCTTTAAATTATTTTTAATGAAATGACTATTTAAAAAAATTATGGATAAATTTTTTTTAATGAAATGGCTATTTTTAAAAAACGCTATAGCGTTGCCTCTGATACACTTACTTGAACTTTACTTGAACACTTACATTGCAATGGCTTCCCAATCTCTAATCTTCTTATTTATATTTCAACTCTAATTTCTAATCTTATTATTTTATTAAGTACGTCACTTCTTCTTATTTTTCTATACTTTATTCAACGATTATTCCTTTGTCATTTCACTGGCTATATCATCAGCATTGGTTCATGGGTCGTTAAGATTTTAAAATTTAGATTTTTCGGATTACGCGAAAGACAGGGAAACGGAGAAAAAGAGGCTAATAATAGACATGATCATAGGAAGAGCTTCCAAGCACCTCAACATTAATTTCTTATAGATTTAATGCTTACGGTAATCCTCCAACCAATTATGGAAAACGAAGGTGGATATTTGTATATCTCCAATCGCGGAAAAAAAATGAATTAAACGGTAGACCGGAATAAAACTGGGTAGCAAAAATTCAATCTAACTTAAATCGTAAAGCACAAAATGAGTTTGAAGGATTGCCGACTGAGGATGTAAGGGACTTGTAAAAAACTCTAAAAGACTAGGGCTGGCCGATTTGAGTTACGGTTGGAACACATGGGTTAAAAATCTAGAATTGAAACAAAGACAAATTCAGATAATTAGAAAGATTTTCTCTACAGACTATGGATCTAGAATGGAAATTGTTAGATATTACAAAATATACATCAGATGAAACGAGATTAAAACTGGGAGGCAGACGTATAGGGTTGATACCGTTACGTAGAAGAGGAAAGTAGATTTTGATTAATTAGTACGAATTTAGCTTCCCAGAGTATTTTACTAGAAATAGTCCCAATAGAGGAAAACACATTAAACAATATCTTGGGTTGTAGCCGATAATAGCAAAAAAAAAATTTATGCGTTTGCTGAATCTTACAAAGTTCAGTGAAAATTGACCAGAAGGTTGGTTTAAATGGCAGTTGATTCTTGTTGCCGATCAAACTTACGTGCCGACTAGCGTCACTAATAGATCATAGGTCAACCGTATCGAGACAATTACAGCAGTATGTTATAATGAAGATAAGTACTCATGCTGATTAGCCCGGGATAGATTACAAATTTCAAAGGAATTTGTATCGTTCTAAGAAATATAGTAATTTTTCTCTTCCAATATCTTCTCTTCCAAGCACCGTAGATTTAGTTCTGTCCGAGTAAGGCATTGGCAAGTATTTTATGGGAGAAATTTTATTTCCAGGGGGTAATGTTCCACAAAGAGGGATGTGGATATTTTCAGGCCTTTTTTGCAAAACTACCGAAATTAAGTTTTAAAACCTTTTTTTTCAAATGAAAATTAGGAGAAGCATTAAAACTTTAAATTAAAAAGAAATATTCCACATATAAGAAAAGTTACCCATCCGTCTGCCCTTCAATCTTTTGACTAATAATGCATTGCAAACGACTGTTATTCCGATTTAGCTGCCTTTTTTTCTTTTCTTTTTTTTTGTCAAAATGAAGATCTTGGAGGCGTGCTTGTTTTATTTATACCATTTTTTAGGCTCTTTCTGAATATAAGAATCGCTTTTTTGCAAATTTGATTTTAAGTCCTTTTAGGATCCCTGAAAATAATAATGTCTTGCCATAGTTTTTAAACATAAAAATGGGTTAAAACATTGGTTTCAAACTTACTAATCCATTATAAATCTAAAAAATTCAAAACAATTCCGCCATGTTTTCTTCTTATCCTGTTCGGCCGGTTAAAACTGTCATTGCACCTGAATGTAAAAAAAATTATCACAGTCGACAGTCTTTTAACCTTTTTATACCCAAAAACCAAAGAAAGAAACTATCATTTTTATGGGTCCAAAAAATGCTTAATATTGAAATTACAATAAAATAAGTTGAAGTTGCAAGAACTGCTCCATGTATACAAACAAAACTGTCTTATATTAGAAAAAAGAATTCCAATGTGGCTTATAATCCTACTAAAATCATCTGAGTTGTGTTGTCTATACCTAGAATCAAAGAAAAGCTGATTCAAAACAAAATTAAGGAAAATATCAATTTTTCAGTGTTTAAGACAGGTATAGACAAGTCTTCCAAAGTATTTTCAAAGCCTTAAATATAAGGAAGGAGTAGAGATAAGAGCTTGAAAACACCGTCCTGTAGTATAAGTTAGGCTCTGAATTTATCCGTGGAAGTTTCATTCTCCTAACTCATTTACTTTTCAAGATTAGAAGAAGCCTCCAACATGAGTTTTGCTGTAAATTATCCCTTAAATTCTCTAAAAGTATAATGATTGATGCCAAAAAGAATTTCCATCCCCCCCCCCTAGTGGGGTCAGATGTAGCCCTAGGCTAAAGGGTAAGACATCCCAGTACCCAAACAAATATTTGACCAAAAGTATGGTTCCTAAACAGGAATAACGGGCTCCTAATTTTGGACAGAAAAAAAATGACTATGTATTGCGATTTTAAAATACATATATAGATATTTATTCCTTAAAGTTTTGATAATTTTATTTATTAATGTTAAAAAAGTAAAAACATTTACAATGTATTTTCTGTAAAGTGCAAATTAAATTCTGGTCTTGAGAAGGCATGGGGTTTAAGAGTCAGGTGGGTTTACATGTTTAAGGCTGAGGTGGAGCCTTACTAAGAAAGGTGCAGCAGTAGTCATAAGGTATCTCAAGTAGCGTGCGGAGAGCAAATGACGGAGAATAAATCACAACATCTCTTAATTCATGTACAAGATTGTTAGAAGAGTCTATAGTCATACCCACCTCTTCTAGAATAAACAGATATAGAAAAGAAAGAAACTAAAACTTAAATTGAGTTCAAACAAATTCTAAGAGATAAAGGAAGGAAGGGATAAAGAAAGAATTCTCTCTTCTATGAGAAATAAAAGTAGGAATCAGCGATCAAATAAATCTAAGCGCATAATATATTGTTGAACTTTAAGTGTTAAGTGTAGCCTATATAAGTTAGGTGTCTTCACCGTTAAGTGTATACTCATATACACTATAAAGTGTATATAAGTATATACTATTTTCTTTAACTCCTTATAATTGTAAAATCTTTTGAGTGTTTTAACTGTTATATTTTTCTCCGGGTCGAATTCTAAATATGGTTTTTTATTATTTCTATGAAATCAAACAGATTTTTAAAGCATAAATTCCAATCATCCAATGTTTCTCAATATAATATATTTACGTAATACTCTTAGCTGTTATATTGACTTTTATTTATTTTATCCCCTGATTTTAGAAGTAATGAATTCAACTATTTGTGGCATTGGTGGTGAAACTCAACCGAATCTCTGGCGTTGCAACTTCTGCGGAAAGATAAAGAATTCTTCTCTGATACTAGAACTTCATATAGACACTGGCTGTGAAGAACTTTCACCGATAGAATGTGATATCTGTCCTGCTGTAGTTAGAGATTATAGAAGCTTTGTGGCTCATTTTATTGAGCATCAAATGGGAGAAACAAGAAGATGTCCAATTTGTTTGCAAGACAATATTTATAACATGAAAGAACATTTGATTTTACTGGGTCATTTTTCAGAAAATGAGTCTGAAACAGTATTACAGGGTGGTACCTCTCAAGTTACTTCGCAGGAATTGTCCACAACCGTTATTTTAAATTCACTTGAGTTGAATGCTAGAGTAACTGGCCAGAACGATAAGAGAAATCTTTTGAATCACCGCTCGCCCAACAAGAAGCTTAGAAAATACCATGAGTGCAGTATATGCAAAAAGAGATTTCCCAATAAATGTAAACTGAAAATGTATCAAAGGACACATAAAAGAGTGAAATCATTTGAATGTAAAATATGTGAGAAAACCTTTCTCAATTGGGGATTTTGAATCAACATCGAAGAATACATACAGGTGAAAAACGTTTTCAGTGTGATATATGTAATAAAGGTTTGCTCAGTTGGCATCTTTGACTTGTCATAAACGAGTACATACAGGTGAAAAAACCCTTCCAGTGTGATATATGTAAGAAAACCTTTACTCAGTTGGCAAATTTGAGTGTGCATAAACGAGTTCATACAGGTGAAAAACCCTTCCAGTGTGATAGATGTAAGAAAACCTTTACTCACTCGGCATCTTTGACTTATCATAAACGAGTTCATTCAGGTAAAAAACCTTTTCAGTGTGATATATGTAATAAAGATTTTGCTCAGTTGGCACATTGACTTCCCATAAACGAGTGCATACTAATGATAAACCCTTCCAGTGTGATATATGTAAGAAAAGTTTTGCTTTTCCGTCAAATTTGACTAGTCATAAACGAGTGCACACATGTGAAAAACCCTTACGATGTGATATATGTGAGAAATCTTTTACTCAACCGGGTGATTTGACTAAACATAAACGAGTGCATACAGGTGAAAAACCTTTCCAGTGTGACATATGTAAGAAAATCTCTGCTCAGTTGGGAAGTTTGACTACACATAAACGAGTTCATACAGGTGAAAAACCCTTTCAATGTAACAAATGTAAGAAAACTTTTGCTGATTTGTCAAATTTGACTAAACATAAGCGAGTTCATACAGGTGAAAAACCCTTTCAGTGTGATGTTTGTAAGAAAACGTTTGCTGATTTGGGACATTTGACCAGTCATAAACGGGTGCACATAGGTGAAAGACCCTTCCAGTGTGATATTTGTAGAAAACCTTTACTCACTCGGCATCTTTGACTCATCATAAACGAGTTCATACAGGTGAAAAACCCTTCCAGAGTGATATATGCAAGAAAACATTTTCTGAGTCGGGAAATTTGGCAAGACATAAATGATTACATACAGGTGAAAGACCCTTCCAGTGTAATATATGTAAGAAAAGCTTTGCTCAATCGGGACCTTTGACCAGACATAAACGAGTGCATACAGGTTAAAAATCCTTCTACTGAGGTATTTGTAAGGAAAGCCTTTCTTCAGTCATGAATTTGATTAGGTATAAACAAGTGCCCAAAAGTGAAAATGCTTTTAGTATAATATATAAAGAAAATATTTTCTGAATCAGGCTCTTTGAATAATTCCTTATATGAAAGGGGCTGTCCCCCTCTCAACGCCTCACTCTTTACGCTAAAGTTTGAATTTCTAACAACTCTATTTTTTCTAAACAATAAAAAACTTTAGCGTAAAGAGCGAGGCGTTGCGGAGGGGACAGCCCCTTTCATTTACAGAATAATTTCTGCTCGTTTTAAGTTTTAACGTCTTTACTTACTTTCAGTTAAAAAAAACTGGTTTTTTTTATTTAATTATAGTAAAGATCGACGTGGGTATTGTTAGTAGTGCTAGCTACCGCTGGCACCACTTATTGGGGTGTAAGTAAGATTGTCGCCACTTATTGATGCAAAAATGGCGCAAAAAGGTTGCTATGCCACTTACTCAAAGGGGAGAACCCCTTTTCGGCCCAAATATTAGTGGGATTCCCGCTCTTACCCCAACGGTTCTGCAAATATCGGGTTTGGTACTACCCTATTTACAGTATACTCTGTCCCAGGGTATGATAACGCGGTCGAGTGGTCAAACAACCACTTTCTATAGCCAAATGTACCCGCCTTGGGTTACGGCTAGAAAATCTCTTAACTCTCTCCTTGGAGGTAACAAACCTCCCTGTCAATATAATAATGAAGGTACCTCGTAGCTCTATTTCTACCCTGCCTGGGCTACAGAAACTAGTACACAGTTGTAGAAAATACCTTACTTGTATTCTTCCAAAAGGGTCACATATAACAACAGAAATATCCTTCCCCAAACGGGGTCAAAATGCAGACTCTTTCCCCAAACGGGGTCAAAACGACTAAAATAATAATAATCTTTACACAACTGTTCATATGGGTGGACCTGCGCTTGGCCCAGCCAATCAGCTACATCCCCATTCAAACCCAATTCTAACTCTTAGATTTATCTTTCAATGACTCCCAACCAGGAAGTATAAAAATAAACTTGGTTTCAAAGCTTACCTATTGCAAAACCACTATCGCTTAGTAACGGGAATTTAACCTGTCATGTGAAATTATACTATAAGCAAATGTAATTAAGAAAAAGAAAACAGGTCATTTATCTGAAAGGAAAAGAAACAGGGGTGGAACCCCAACACCTCTCCCTGTAAGATAAATGACCGCCCACGCGCTATCTTGGTCCACCCTTACAAACATAAACACTTAACTTCAACTTTACAAAATCCATGCTTTCTCTCTTCCACCAGTGTCTGTGCTGCTACTTCCACCGCTTGGCACTGGATCAGTCGTTCTCGACACGTCTCTTCTGTAGGACCACCATGGTCTAAATCGTATAGCATTCGCATCAAATTTTGAAAGTTGAAATCTTCAAGATTCGTAGATAATGATTGCGCGCAGCACAATTCCAAAACAATAGTTTTCTCGCTCTCACAAATTTACATTTGAGAGAGGCAGAGAATCAGTTTCTGGCACATGTGATGATGCTAGCCATCGTGAAAGAATTGGCTGCACTAGCCTCTTAATTTACATCTGTAGAAACAACCCCGCATCTCAATCACAAAGTAAATTGCCCCTTGGCATAATTTCAAATAATCTAAGGCCGAAAATGCAAAGGCCTGTGAAAACGGCAAGGGTACTGGGAATGAAGTAAAATTTTGAGCGAACCATGAATCGCCTTTTTTCTTGGTTCCCTCCCCTGGGATAATTAATATGCGTTGATGCATTGAAGCTAATTGAAAATGAAATTTGGGTACATCTCCCACTGAATACAATTTGCCAGAAATAATTGTCGATTCCCATGAAGAATAACAGCTATAAATAGCGTTACTGGAGAAAGATTTGGGTGGAGTATGAAGTGACTGGGAGAGAGTATCCCCCAAAGACTCCAGGTCGGAAAGGCAAGATGGCAGTAAAGGGATCACAACTTGTCCGCCAGTTGTGCATTGAGGAAAAGGGCTATCTTTTGCGACTTCCCGCAGGGGATCTTCCCCAAGGGATTCCTCCCCCTCATAAAAGAACAAACCCTCTTTTGAATTGATCAGACCAATATCAGATTCCTTCCAAATCTTTCCAATCCGACTCGACATTCCATATTTCCCAACTCTCCCCCAACCCGTTGTAGGTCATTCATCTCTATTTTGTAACCATCTTGTTTTATTCCCCATGGGTCTTTGACCTCTTTTTCCCGCTTATTATCTATGTTTTCAAGGCACAGACCATCCAACATTTTTTTATTTTTCGCCGCTGTAGGCTACTTTTAACCTACTTTTTACCTACTCTTACCTTCTTTTACTACTCTTACTCTTACCTTCTACTCTTACCTTCTTACCTTCTTACCCTCTTTTAACCTACTTTTCTCAATTTTGTTATTCGCGCAAAATAATAAATCATCGTTATATCTGATTTGGACTCCAGTGTCCACTATCTTTGACTGCATTACTTCATTGTAGCTCCGTTTAATATCTCTTTTCTCTCTTTTAGTCTTCTTTATTTTTACGTAGAAACAAATATTTCGTTATCAAATGGGAATTGAACTCCGACATTTGGTTTCTCATATTCTACCAAAATCTCTCGAACTTTCCGAGGAAAAGCGCGTACAATAAATTTTGTCTCCCTTTCTCTGGCTCAATCAGCGTTTAATTCTGGCAAACATTTTTCGGCGTCTCACACTCGTTAAAAGTATTTTAAGTTTTCCATTTTCTGGGAATTTGGATTTCCGATTTCTCCAAAGTCTCTCCCCCTACTAAAACATTCACTACTAGCATAGGTACTAAGCCCTACTTTTATCGTTTTCTCTCTGGACCGTACCGTCCTTCTTTGCAATTTCTATTATTTCCCAAGCAGACGGGCATTGGTGCTTATCTCCATAATAACATAATGTTGTAATATTATTTTTATGGTCTATTTCCGTATTTTTAATTAGGTCCATTCGCACAAAAGTTTGCTCACTTCCTGAGTCAATTACCATTTCGGTCAATTTTCCGTTTAATTTTCCTCCTATTTTATGTGATTTCAAAAACTAGTCAATATTTCCTTGATGATGTGCTATAGCCCAATTCGATCTTTTATAGGTTACTTTCTTTTCTTTATTATGGCAATTTGTAGAAAAAGGCTCCGAGAAATCAATTTTTACCAGATTATCATCATTTTGACTATCAAGCATTTCTTTTTTCCGATAGGGCGGAACAGCCTCCCAATTTGTTTTATGGGCCGGTCTACCTTCCCCCGCAGTCAAAAAAAGTATCAAGTTTTCCCGTAAAAGTGTTTAATGTCTGGTAATTTTCTTTTTTTCGCGATTGATTCTTAGACAAATTATTATAGCTATCTGACAGCCTATAAGTAACTTGTGATCAAACATCACTTTACGAATTTCCCCAACGAGTTTTCATTAGTCTGTCAATTGTTTTTGCGACAACTTGGTAATATTTTTATCGGCCTCCCCTACGGGCCTGTTTTTCTTCCTCTTTTTCTCTTTTATCTTTCTCTCTTTGTTTCCTATCTTCCTCCTCTTCTTGCTCTCTGGATTTTTTTTCAACCTCTTCCTTTCCTTCTCTGGCTATTCTATCAGCCTCTTCCTTTCGTTCTCTGTCTACCCTCTCTTTCTCTCTTTCTTGTCTATCTTTCTCTCTTTCTCGTCTATCTTCTTCAATTTTGTCCATACGGGCCTGATGAAGTATTTCATTGGCTTGCCTATCTTTTTCAATTTGATCTATTCTTTCTTGTCTATTTTTCTCTCTCTTTGTTCCCTTTCTTTTCTATCTCTTTCGTCATCTCGTTCTCTGGCTATTCTCAATTTCTCCATGAAATTTAATATACGTTGTCTCATATCTTTCTCCCTTTCTTTCTATCTCTCTCTCTTCTTTTTCTATGGGCTTCACTAGCCCTTTTAATCTCATCTCTGTCCGACATAATTTCAAAATTTCGGTAACTGAAATTACCTCTTCAGTCTAAATGAAAATTCTTTTATCCATGTAACTTCCGGTCTCTCGCGAAAAATTGCTTTGACACACAGCAATTTTAGCCTTATATTTTAGAATACTAATTAGTTGCGCGGTATATTGATTCCTAAATTTTTCATTTATGATCTCACAAGGCATAGCCCATAATAGATCTTCATAATTGTATTAAATGATTCAGTATATCTTTCTTTTCTCTTTATATGTAACCGCAATAGGCTACTGTCACTATGTAGGCTAGCTCAACTAGTCTCTTCGAAAACGCAGAATTCTTTTACTAACAGTGTTATTGATAGCTCTTTTTTTGCTACCACCACTGTTAGTGGCGCTGCTACCAATGTTAATGGCGCTGCCACCACTGTTAGTGGCGCTACCTACTGCTCGCACCAATTATTGGGGTATAAGTACGGGTGTCACCACTTATTGATGCAAAAATGGCGCAAAAAGGTTGCAATGCCACTTACTCAAAGGGGAGAACCCCTTGTCGGCCCAAATATTAGTGAGATTTCCGCTCTTACTCCAACAGTTCTGCAAATATCGGGTTTGGTACTATCCTATTTACAGTATACCCTGTCCCAGGGTATGATAACGCGGTAGAGTGGTCAAATGGCCACTTTCTAAAGCCAAATGTACCCGCATTGGGTTACGGCTAGAAAATCTCTTAACTCTCTCCTCGGAGGTAACAAACCTCCCTGTCAATATAATAATGAAGGTACCTCGTAGCTCTATTCCTACCCTGCCTGGGTTACGGAAACTAGTACACAGTTGTAAAAAATACCTTACTTGTATTCTTTAAAAGGGTCACATATAACAACAGAAATATCTTTCCCCAAACGGGGTCAAAATTACCACAGAGTTTCACCCCAAATCATCTTCTAAAATGTCTCAAACTGTTTGGCCCAAATAATCCCTTAAAAGTAATTTCTGTGTGTTCCTTTGTTTTGGCATCCCTGCGCTGTCACATTTGAAATTCCTAGGAAACTCTTTCCTGCGTAAAATATATTCAATCTGTCTTCATATCGAAGGTGTTCCTAACTACACTATCATGGCTTTGATAGAATATCAATTTATGTCTCTGACCTAAAGATCAGAGAAGTCATATTTAAAAATAGAATATCAATTTATCTCTGTCACTAAAGATCAGAGAAACCATATTTAAAAATAGAATTTCTATCTCTTTAGAGTCCCGTATAATTCCTAGGAAACAAGTGATGTCATTTCTAATTCCATTAGAGGACAAATAATTCCCCTTAGAAACATAAAATAAATTCCCCTTTCATGGATCAATAATTCCCCGCCGATTATGCAAATCAATTTCTCAGAAATTCTTTCCCCTCGATTATGTAACCAATTTCTCGGAAATCCAGTTCCCCTCGAGTCGATCAATACATCTCTTCCCGTCAATGCGCATGTGCAAACTTCAACCCGGAGTTATTACACTTAGAAACAACAAATAAATCAACCTTGAAAAAGGGGGCATTGACCCAATTAGACTCGATCCATAATCCTTGAATAAGTTATAACCTGTCAGCGTTAGACTCAATTGTAGATGGCAGTAGTGGTGTGTGCCTAGTAATTATTGATAGCTCCCTACTGTCTCTTAGTGCTGAGGATATAAAAAGACTAATAGCCGGCTGTGAGAAAGCCAAACAATGTGGGAAATCACGCACCTTCAAGCTGTATTTTTCAAGTAGAGATGCCCTTGATACTGCTGCACAAATGACGATTAAAATTGACTTCGTGCGCTTCAAAATATAAGAAATTATTTTTCTCACGAAATGGTGTTTTAATTGTGACGAAATGGGCCATATGTCAACACAGTGCAAAAATACTAAGAAATGTGGCCGTTGCGCCCAAAATTACCACGGTACTACGAAAGAAAGCCCGTACCAGAACCCACTCTGCTGTTTGAATTGTCAAAGCACCAAACACACGTGCTACCATGCTAACTGCCCTTTGAACAAGACTTAGAAGCCAAAAAGCTAATCTGTTCGAAATGGTTGAGCCCTATATCAAAAAGAGCGTCTTGTCATGGAAATAAATAGTAGTCCCAGTGCAAAAATCGCCGTGGTGGAATAACTTTGCCTTATAAAAGAAATCATATGCATACAGGAACATTCTCTCTCTGCTGACAATATGAAACTACTCGATAGAGTGCCATCACATGTGCTCAACTTTGTAGCCGCAAAAAGGCCCGGAAAACGAGGGTGCCCTTCAGGTGGACTTGCGACAATAGTAGATAGACATGCTAACTCCAAACTGTTTGCAAAACCTGACCGTTTCCTTGCAGTTAAACTGGGTGATACTGTCATTGTAAATGTATACCTGCCTGACGAAAATTCTGAAACGAAGTTTGCTCTAGCATGTCGAAAATTGGGTGAATGTTTGAGTAAAATTAGAGCCTCGCACCTTCACTGGGTTCTGTTGGGGGACTTTAATTGTGACCTATTGAAAAGTGAAAATATACTTACGGCTCTGCTTCTTAGCCTGATTCCAAATGAAAGTGCTCTCTTACCAAAATCTGCTGATTTCACATATATACACCCCTCAGGATCAGTGTCTAACCTTGATCACGTGCTTGTTTCCAGTAGCATTGCCAATGGTGCAGTAAGTGTAAGCGTACTTGATGATTTTGTTGTATCTTACCATTTGCCGTTTTCTTTTAGTATTGCGGCTCCATTTAACCGTGCACGGGTAATCCAAGCTTATAAGGGGCGCAATGTGGTAGAATGGAATAAGATTGATATACCCCAGCACCAGCATTGTATTGATAATATTCTCGCAAAGATAAAAATACCATTTGATCTTTTCCAGAATTCGGTTCCGTCTTCAATTAATGAAACTCGTATTAAATTAAATATATTTGCGTCACTTATTTCACACGCTTTACTACAAGCAGAAAAGCAGTTTGTCCCTCGCACTAAAGCACGAGTTGGATCTCAAGTAAACGGCTGGTCCCAGAATTCTTCACTTGTTGAGGCTTGTAATAGGGCCAAATTCTGGCTAATTATCTGGATAGATTGCGACGGTCCCAGAATTGATATCGTAAACCAGATCCGTTTATCCACCAAACGCCGTTTTTCAAAAGAGCTAGAGAAACAAAGAACTACTATTCGTTCTAATTTTTCTGAAAAGATTTTTAGTAACCCAGGACTTTTTGTGGAAAAATTTAACACATAAACAAAAACAAAAGTCCAACCAGTCATTTAATATCCCTCCCGAACTATGGGAACAACATTTCTCCAGAGAGTTTTCTGAACCAGACCCACTAATAGAAAATCCTTTCAAAGTTACACTCGAAAATATACTTTCGATAGGGGACAAATCAATGTTTACTGTATCAGTTTTTGATGTTTATAATATAATTCGTAAAATTAAGAAACCTTTTTCAAGAGGTACTGATCACGTTTGCGCTAAACACCTCCAATATGGAACCCCTTTTCTTTTTTCCAACCTTGCCCTACTTTTCCAAATGATGTTTACAAAAGGAATAGTTCCTGCCTCGTTTTCAACTGGCCGTCTTACTCCTGTCCCTAAGAAAAAAATTATTTGAAAAAAACTACGTTTTCTAAAGAGTTAAAGAGGCTGAGTTACAAGGTCGAACCTTAAAACGTACAGGGATTAGGAGGCACAGTTGGGGGGGCTGCCGCCCCCCAAACCCCCCGCTTTCGCAGCCTTTAAATAAAAAAAAAAAAAAAAAAATTAAACTGAAAGTAAGGAGCGACATTAAATCTTAAAACGAACAGAAATTATTCCGTATATGAAAGAGGCTGTGTGCCCTCCTCAACGCCTCGCTCTTTACGCTAAAGTTTGACTTTCTCACAACTCTTTTTTTAAACAATAAAAACTTTAGCGTAAAGAGCGAGGCGTTGAGGAGGGCACAGCCTCTTTCATATACGGAATAATTTCTGTTCGTTTTAAGATTTAATGTCGCTCCTTACTTTCAGTTTAAAAAACTTTTTTTTTTTATTTAAAGGCTGCGAAAGCGGGGGTTTGGGGGGCGGCAGCCCCCCAACTGTGCCTCCTAATCCCTGTACGTTTTAAGGTTCGACCTTGTAACTCAGCCTCTTTAACTCTTTAGAAAACGTATTTTTTTTCAAATAATTTCTGCACGTTTTTTGTACAGTTTATTACTTATTATTGCTTGACTAACTGTTAGTTGATCGTGTCAGGAGTTGAAGTTGGGGGGCTGCCGCCCCCCAAAACCCCCCGCTCTTGAACATTCTTGTGTTAAGGCTTTTAATTCCTGAATACTCAAATCACGTCGTACAGGGTGCCTCCTAATCCCTGTACGTTTTAAGGTTTGAACTTGTCACTCAGCCTCTTTAACAGCCCCCCCAACTGTGCCTCCTAATCCCTGTACGTTTTAAGGGTTGACCTTGTAACTCAGCCTCTTTAACTCTTTAGAAAACGTAGTCTTTTTCAAATAATACACATAAACAGGTTAGACATGCTTTGTTATGAAAATTGACACGCAGATATTTTCATAACAAAGCATGTCTAACCTGTTTACCTGTGTTATTTGAAAAAAACCCAAGGTTTTTCGTAAATGTAAATTCGGGGGATAATTTTTTTCGGTCTGGAAATATCAAAAGGCCCTAACAGGTCGAATTCTTCTTCGAATGAGTCCTCATTCAACCGGATCCGTTGCCAACTGTGGCCTGTAGGCGTGGCTAAGAAAAAAAAAAGAAATGATGATGAATTTTAAGTGGCTATATTTGGTTTTTTGAAAACAGGGAAGGAGTGATCGGATTGAGCTGAAATTTCGAGGATAAGCTCCCGGGCCCTAGGAAAGCTTAACCTCTAAATTTCAGCCTAATCGGACAACGTTAAAGGGGGGCTGTGGTGGGAGGGTCCAAACTTCCGGCCCAGTTTACCCCATGAAGATAAAGTCGGAGGAGGATGAAATTTTGCAAGTTTCTTAGTTTGAGCTTGGGCTACAAAATGCGATTACCGCCGTCTCTCTGCGACCTATAGGACCTGAAATCGCTTAACATTGTGGTGGGTCGCCTCTTTATGGAGGCACAAGTGTGCCTCCTTGAAAAACCTATCTGAGTGTTCATCATACCAGACAATAACGGTAACTACAACATTTTGTAAAATTTTTGAGAAGTTGATAATGCCTGGGTTAGTTGATAAATGTTATAGGCCCCCACACCAATTTGGGTTCCAGAAAGGAATAGGGTGCGCTCATGCACTGACGGCACTTTCGTCAGTTTTGATTGATGCTAATAAATCTGAAGAGCCGCTTTTTCCAGGGAGCCATGATGTCATTCGTGCCTGTGATTCGATAATTCACGCGCACATCCTCACTGAATTGTATAACTGCGGGGTTAGTACCTGAATTATTCAGGCTTTGTATGATATGTATAAACGTTTAACTGTCGTTGTAAATCTGCTAATGGAATAATTTCAAAGATAATTATACCTGTTCGTAGCGGAGTAAGACAAGGCCCCCTTACATCCCCAATTGCGTTTAACAGCTGTATTCTTGACGCACAATCTCAAGCAGTTTCTTTTTGTATTCTAAAAGGGATAGCTGTGTCTCTTATTGCTTATGCAGACGATGTCTTTAACCCCAGCCGAAGGGTACTGGTGTTTGAGAAAAAAATTCCATTTTGAGTCGAGAGTATTCCAAATAAATCTTAAATTTAACGCTGAAAAGTCAGAAGTGGCACTATTCAACTGGGGACCAGTTCCCGAAGCATTTGATGTTGATCTTAATAGAGTATTTGTTGCTCCTAAATTGGAAGTGAATTATCTTGGCCTTGCCATCGACAACTGCTTTAAAACAAATAAAAAGCTTCTCATTCGCCATTTCCAGCGCTGGATGTCCAGTGCCTACGGTGGCATAATTTCCAATAAACTTCGTTTTAATCGCCAAATGCTAACTAAGTTATATAACTCATATGCACTCCCAAATTTTGTTTACCTTGCACCTTTTTGGTAAACCTTTTTCGGCAAATTTATAAAACAAATTTATTACCGGTAACTCCGACAAATATCTTCTCGGCCTCATCCAGGGAAATGCATGGATCTCCCTGGTGTTCCCTTTTAAAACAATAGGTCTTTCACGTTTACAGTATTTGCGTTTGTTATGGACACTGTATGATTGTATGGTTTATTATTATGCTTGTGTGCTTGCTCCATAATTTTTATCTTTGTTCTGTTTGTGCTTGTCTATGTCCTCGTTATATTGGCTTGTGCTGTCATTTTCTGGTTGTTTATTAATGAGTTTTTATTGCTTTTTAAGAGTCAAAAGAGACCGGACAGCCACTAGACCCCCCCCCCCTCCCCTCGACAGTCTTTTTCCCTCAAACCCATCCGATAAGAACTTTCAGATAACCATTTTCTTAAAATAGTCAAAGATCATATAAAGAAAACTCAGGGGTCAAAAAAGTTTCCCAGAGCCCGGGGGCAGGCGTTGTAATTTATACCCTGGGAGCATATATGTTTCTTATTAAAGAGATGCTTGTATAAACTTCAGAGAGGGCTCATTTGCTTGGAAATTGAAAGCTCTAGTTCAGTTTTCGAGAGTCAAAAGAGACTGGATGGCAACTAGCCCCCCTCCAGCCCTTTTTTTTTTTCCCCAAACCCATCCGATAAAAATTTTAAGATAGCCATTTTGTTAAAACTAGTTCAAAGGTCGGATAAGAAAAGTTACTCTTTCATTAGCTGGACTCTTTTATATATTGTTAGTTTGGTTAATGGTAATGAAATAAAATAGGATGACTATATCAAACAGTTCGTGGTAACGAACTGTAAGTAAGGAGCGACCCAGCTCAATGGTAACCGAAACTCTAACAAACGGAATTTTGATACCAATAGATACATCAAAAGAATCAGATTTTAATTCTGATATCAAATATACAAGTATCATCAAGTTTAATTTTACCTATCAAAAGCTACGCGCCTGAGAAAATTTGGCTGATTTTCGACAAAAGGGGGAAAGATCCCCTAAAAATTATAGAACCTTAAAGAAACTCACACCATCATATTCAGCGTATCAGAGAACCCCACTGTAGAGGTTTCAAGCTCCTATCTACAAAAATGTGGAATTTTACATTTTTTTGCCAGAAGAAAGATCACGGATGCGTGTTTATTTGTTTGTTTTTTTTTCTTTTTCCAGGGGTGATCGCACCAACCCAGTGGTCCTAGAATATCGTGGGAGGGCTCTTTGGAAAAGAAATTAAAAGTTCTACTGCCCTTTTTAAGTGATCAAAAAAATGGAGGGCAACTAGGCCCCCTCCCACGCTCATTTGTTTCAAATGTCACCCGATCAAAATTTTGAGATAGCCATTTTGTTCAGCATGGTCGAAAATATTATAACTATGTCTTTTAGGATGACTTAATCCCTCGAAGCCCCCAGGGAGAGGGCTGAAAGTTATGAACTTTACCCAATGTTAACATATAGTATTGGTTATTGGGAAGTATACAGACGTTTTCAGGGGGAATTTTTTCTGGTAGTGGGGGGTGGGAGTGGGTCGGGGGTTATATGGGAGGATCTTCTCATGAAGGAAGTTTTCATGGGGAAGGGACATTGCTATGAAGGGGGCGCCGGATTTCCCATCATTTTTTTTTTTAAATCAGAAATTAAATATAAAAAAACAAGTTTTTCAACTGAAAGTAAGGAGCGACATCAAAAGTTAAAACGAACAAAAGAATATTAGCTATATGATTGGGTTCACCTTCTCGTCAATGCCTCGCTCTTTAAGCCAAAGATTTTTTAGTACTTCCATAAGACCTATTTATTCTAATTAACGGCCTTTGTGATTAAGGGGTAATTTTTAAAGAATTGGAACAAAATTCGAACTTTAGCTTAAAGAGCAAGGTATTGACTAGGGGGCAAACCTCTGGATTACCGTAGAAGATAGCGAGGTGGTGCCTACTTTCAGAAATCACGCAAACCAGGTACCACATGATGGAAATGTGCCAAGCGTGGCGTAAATTGTGTCAAGTGTGGCAGAGCTGTGAAGCACGTGTGGCGTTTCAGGATGTTCCTACATTGTTCTCCCCACATTACGCCACACAACCTATTCAGACTAATAAAAACGTTCGTAAATAAAATTCAACAAGTTTCGAGAAAGCCATTTAACCAAATAAAAGTAAAATTAATATGCAAATTTCGTTTTAATTATTCATACACGGTGAGCCAAAATCAAAACCTGCATTAATTTAAAAAACGTTCACAGATGATGAATAAAAAAAAAAAATTAACTGAAAGTAAGGAACGACGTTAAAACTTAAAACGAACAGAAATTATTCCGTATATGAAAGGGGCTGTCCCCTCCTCAACGCCTTGCTCTTTACGCTAAAGTTTGACTTTCTCACAACTTAATTTTTTTTAAACAATAAAATTTTGTTTTAATTGCAAATTTTTTAAATTAACTTTAACGAAATTTACACCATCAGATTCAGCTTATCAACGAACATTATTAAAGAAGCTTCAAACTCCTATCTAAAAAAATGTGGAGTTTTGAATTTTTATTTAACTTTAACGAAAATTACACCATTACATTCAGCTTATCAGAGAACCCTATCAAAGAAGTTTCACGCTCCTATCTTCAAAAAGGTGGAAATTTGCATTTTTTGCTCGAAGAAAGATCACGATGCGTGTTTTTTTTTAATAAGGGGTGATCGTTTCAACCCAGTGGTCATAGACTATTGTGAGAGGGCTCATCCAAACGAAAATTAAGAGTTCTAGTGCCCTTTTTAAATGACAAAAAAACTGGAAGGTAGCTAGACCCCCTCCCACGCTTTTTTTTTTTTTACCAAAGTCACTTGATTGAAATTTTGAGATAGCTATTTGGTTCAGCCTACTCGAAAAATGTAAAAACTATGTCTCTAAGGATGACTTAACCCCCCCCCCCCACAGTCCCAAGTGGAACGGCTGCAAGTTTCGAACTTTGCCCATTGTTTACATATAGTATAGGTTATTGCGAATTATACAGATATTTTCCGGGGGGATTTTTTCTGGTAGGGGGGGGGGGGTTCGCCCCCCCCCCCCCAGATGAAAAGCTTTACTAACAGAAATTATTACATATATTAGGGGGTTCGCCCTGTCGTCAATACCTCGTTCTTTATACTAAAGTTTTTCTTAGTACTTTTAAAAGAGCTATTTATTATAATTAAACGGCCTTTGTGATTTTAGCGTAAAGAGACCGGGGGGCGAACCCCCTCATATACGTATATAAAAACCGAACAAAAATTATTCCGTATATGAAGGGTTGCCTCCTCTTCAATACCTTGCTGTTTCTGTTATATTTCTACTGTTTGTCCCATTTTTTAAGAACAGCTACTGAAACAGAAGGGCCGTATAATCAAACAGTTCGTGGTAACGAACTGTAAGTAAGGAGTGACACGGCTCAATGGTAACCGAAACTCTAAAAAAACGGAATTTTGATACCAATAAATACATCAAAAGAATCAGATTTTAATTCTGATCAAGTTTAATCAATTTTAATTTTACGTTACGCGGCTGAGAAAATTTGGCTGATTTTCGAAAAAAGGGGGAAAGACCCCCTAAAAGCTATAGAACCTTAATGAAAATCACACCATCATATTCAGCGTATCAGAGAACCCTAATGTAGAGGTTTCAAGCTCCTATCTACAAAAATGTGGAATTTTCCATTTTTTGCCAGAAGAAAGATCACGGATGCGTTTTTTTTTTTTTTTTTTTTTTTTTTTTTTTTTTTTTTTTTTTTTTTTTTTTTTTTTTTTTCAGGGGTGATCGTATCGACCCAGCGGTCCTAGAATATCGTGGGAGGGCTCCTTGGAACGGAAATTAAAAGTTCTAGTGCCCTATTTAAGTGACCCAAAAAATGGAGGGCAACTAGGCCCCCTCCCACGCTCATTTTTTCCTCAAAGTCATCTGATCAAAATTTTGAGATAGCCATTTTTGTTCAGCATGGTCAAAAATATTTTAAATATGTCTTTTAGGATGACTTAATCCCTCCAAGCCCCAGGAGGAACGCTGAAAGTTATGAACTTTACCCAACGTTAACATATGTTATTGGTTATTGGGACCCGGCTCAGTGGTAACCGAAACTCTAGAAAACGGTATTTGGATACAAATAGATACATCAAAAGAATCGAATTTTAATGTTGATTTCAAATATATAAGTTTCATCTAGTTTAATCCTACTCATCAAAAGTTATGAACTTTACCCAATGTTAACATATAGTATTGGTTATTGGGACCCAGCTCAATGGTAACCGAAACTCTAGAAAACGGTATTTTGATACAAATAGATGCATCAAAAGAATGACATTTTATTGCTGATTTCAAATATATAAGTTTCATCAAGTTTAATCCTACCCATCAAAATTTACGCGCCTGAGAATATTTGGCTGATTTTCGAAAAAAGGGGGAAAGACCCCCTAAAAGATATAGAACCTAAATGAAAATCACACCATCATATTCCGCGTATTAGATAACCCTACTGTAGAGGTTTCAAGCTCCTATCTACAAAAATGTGGAATTTTTCATTTTTTGCCAGAAGAAAGATCACGGGTGCGTGTTTATTTATTTTTTTTTTTCCCAGAGGTAATCGTATCGACCCAGTGGTCCTAGAATATGGTGGGAGGGCTCATTGGTATGGAAATTAAAATTTCTAGTGCCCTTTTTAAGTGACCAAAAAAAATGGAAGGCAACTAGGTCCCCTCCCACGCTCATTGTTTTCCAAAGTCACCTGATCAAAATTTTGAGATAGTCATTTTGTTCAGTATGTTCGAAAATATTATAAGTATTTCTTTTAGGATGACTAAATCCCCCGAACTTCCCGGGAGGAGGGCTGAAAGTTATGAACTTTACCCAAAGTTAGTAGAAGTGACCCTATTGATCCGAACAGGACCACGTGGTTTATGGTTTTCTCACTGAGAATGAAAAAACAAGAATTTTCTCACTTGAAAAAACAGGAATTTTCTCACATTTATGGTTGTTTTCATGGATGGTTATGTGTGTTGTTCGATTTATTTGATGTTTTTCTCGGATGTCAACATCAAATTATGGATGTTTTATGGTTTTTGTCAGTGAGAATTTGAAAAACAGAATCTTTTTCACATTTATGTCTGTTTTTATGGTTTTTGTCAGTGAGAATGAAAAAACAGGAATTTTGTCACATTTAAGGATGACAACAGCAATTTATGTTCCTGTTTTATGTCTGTTCGTTGTCAGTGAGAATGGACATGCTTGACGCGAATGCTATGAGATTGTTTGGCTAGCCTGGCCTGAGAACTTGATTTACATAATCGCTAGGGGAAATTATTGATTCACGAAGGGGGAATTAAGAAGCATTAAGGTTTCTTTAATCTTTAGGACTGAGGGATTTATTTATTATTGTTGTTTTGGACAAGTGCATGCTAGGGATGAATGTCAAGGTGTCCTGGAATAGGAAACCGGAAGTACATGCATCCTTCTCAGCCAATCAGCGAGTCGGATACATCCTCCTTCTCAGCCAATCAGAGACGTGCTTACATATGATTTTCCCCATTACATAACAATTCGCCCTTGAGATTTCATATATAACGGGCATGCAATGTGATTAAATTATCAGAAAGTATTGTGACACAATTGAAGCAACAATGAATGTTATTGATGAACTTGAAGCCTTGGCAGCCACAATTAGCAATGTAAGTTCTGTTTTCATTTTTATTTTCAAAATAAAATTGTTTTCCGTGGTTACCCTCTACTATATTCGGGTAACCCCCCCCCCCCCCCCCCCCCCCCCCCCCCACATACAATACAAACATCACTTTACAATCTTTATACTCACTAGGAAAACATAAAATATATTCTTTTACCCTCAAAACCTAACCCCATCCCCCATTGTTTTACAACCAAAATTCTAGCAAAAAGAAATAATTTTCTTTCGAAAAATTAATGACTTTCTCTATTGTGATTTAAAGTGTCTACTGACTTCCGTCACTTTTGTTATTAACCCGCTCTGGTTTGACACAAGGCTCTCCGGCGCGAGGCATATAATTAGCTCTGACCCTTTTTAAAGCATTCCTGCTCATTAGCAGTTTAGTTTCCAAAGATTTCACAGATTCAAAAGGACACGACTAAAAACATGTTTTTATTTATTGGATAACTGAAAAAGAATCATAGCTTAGATCAATGCTTCGATGTTTGACTAAATATACACATTTTCAACGTTTAGTATTAGGGGGGGGGGGGATTTTCTTCAAACAAACTAGGCAGGCTTTTGAACGGCTCAGTGAGCCATAATTCTCAGATTCAAAAGGATACGATATCTTTCGGTGGGGGGAGGGGGTATTTTTCCATGTCTTTTCTCAGGGATATTTTCCGTGGGGGTTATTTTCCTCGTGGTGTTTTTTTTCTGTGGGTGGGGTAAATACCTGCTATCGTAAAAGGATATGGAAAGATAAAAAATACTGTTAATACTTTAAATGCATCAAACAAGGCATGCTCAATGCAGATTAAAACCAGAAAAGAACAGAAACGCCTAAAAATAAGAAATTATGCCGACTTATATAGGCTGGCCTTTGAACGGCTCAGTGAGCCGTAATTCTCAGATTCAAAAAAGGATGCAATTAGTATATTTCACGAAATTTTTTTACGTTGTGCTTTCTTAGTGAAAAACTAAACAAAATTATATGGATGAGGGTACTAACTTTCCTTCTGTGAAAAGGGGACAAATTATTTCAATACTAACTTTTTTCTCTTCTTTTTAAGGCCAATTATGAAGAATGCCTGTTGCCAACACCCGCTAAGAAAGCGAGAGTGGACGAGACAAGACCATCCATTATTAAGTATGCTGGCTCGGCCCCAAAACAAGTGCAATCATCTGTACAAGAATGTAACGCCACCGGCCCGTCCACCTTCCATCATACGTTGCCTGGGCCTTCAAAAACTGCCCCACTTATGCAAGGTCAGGAAGTGTCCCTCCAGCATGCACTACCTGGTCCTTCGGGCACCCAAGCCCAGACGAATTTTGCAAATGTAAGCATTTTTTTTTCCTACCTATCTATTTATTCATTTTTCAGTCCTTTTCAATCCCAATATAAACTTATCTCAGCGAGATATTAACCCACACCCCCACTATTACATATCTAAATGTAATTTTTTACAATGAAACCACTCTTTTCTCTGCTCCCCCCCTCCCTCGGAGATATCTAAATATAATGTAATTTTTTGCAAAGAAACCGCTCTTTTCTAATCTTTGCTATCGCTTCGATATCTCATAAGCGAGTATTTTTAGGTAATTTCAATTAATAATCACCGCCTTTGAAACTCAAAATGCTATTTTTTCTAATCTTTACTATTTTCAATGCATTCCCCATATCTCTTCGCCGCCATCTCATAAGCAAATATTTTTAGGTACCTTTGAAACTCCGTGAATGCTATTCTTCACATAGTTTTAAGAGAGATTATTCCTTTTATCTATTGTACATATTGACGTTCTAATTTGCACTGAAAATAGCTTACAAACCATTGCATTGATTTTAGCGAGGGGGAATCAAGCTAACGGTTTCCGACATTTTGAAGTTCAATCCTGGAAACTGGAACACTCGCGCGGCGGCTTGCAATAATTGTGAGCTAATGAAGAGTTCACCGAACCTGTAGAACGGAATTAGAGAGAAACTTGGACTTATGCAGTCTAAGCGAATATTTCAACTTTTGACGGGCATTGTGTAAAGGGGGGCAGGGAGGCATGTGTGGGGCCGGGGAAGCGCTGTGGGAAGCGCCGGGGGAAGCGCTGTGGGCCCAAGAAGCGCCACGGGCCACAGGGATGCGCTGTGGGTCAGAGAAGCACCACGATGGGTCCGGGAAGCGCCAGGGGAAGCGCCGCAGGTCCAAGAAGCGCCACGGGTCACGGAAGCGCCACAGGGATGCGCTGTGGGTCAGAGAAGCACCACGATGGGTCCGGGAAGCGCTGTGGGGCAAGGTTAGGGAGGCGCTGGGGTAAGCGCCGAAAAAAAAAAAAATTTTTTACACTTTGAAAATAAACGAACAAATTGTCGCCTTCTATGTCATATCTTTGATTGTCGTTAAGTTGGAACTTTCAGTTGAATTAACCAAATGTTATTAAGCAATAATCCAAATTTTAAAAGCAGTAGAGATGATTTGAACACTTTGAAAATAAGCTATTTTTTCATTTATAGATTGTCCTGGTTTCATACTCGCCATCTCCCCCCTGCTCGTCAGTTGGAGAAGGAGAGGAAGCACATGTGGAGCTCCCCAACAATTCACTATGGGACGATAGCATTGAAGTACCTTTTAATATTGACGAGTTTTTAGATGATTTTCTTTTTAATTTAGATAATAGCACAGTTGAACAGGGGGACTTGAGTCCAAACACATTGCAAATTTTAGACGATTTTACCCGGGAATTAACAGGGAACCCTCCAGCCTCCGCTACCCTAACGACTCCACTTCGAACAACTGAAGTGGAGCATTCGCCAGATATTGTTGAACAACTTGGGGGAAGGGGTAATATACAAGAGGGGGAGGGGGGTACAACTCTCCCAGACTTTCATTTGTCCAACAGAATTTTAAATAATATAGTTGTTTTCACTGCAACGTTTGGGGATCCCTTTAATTCACTAATGGGGGGAAAATTTGTTTATGACCCTGTAGAAATTGTACATGCATATGTAGACAAAATTCGTGCACTTCTGGAGAATCAAATTCAGTTGTGGGGGAGGGATTCAATTAAGGTCTCCATTGTTCTAAAAGTGTTCTATTTAAATGAGGGAAAAAGTGAAGTTTATTATCATTATGCACATTCCGAGATGCGTTTGGTTTATCCAAATTTAGAAAATTTTGAGGGAGCTTTCATAGATTGGGTCGATCAAATTATAACGCATCTCGAGAACTTTAATGAAAATGGGAGTGGATCTCTAGTTCTTTTTGTTGAAAATTTAAGTATAAATATATGTAAATTTAAGAAAGATTTTTTTAAGAGGGGGTGGGGAAAGGGATATAGTTTTAAAATATAATCCAGATCTAGTAGGTTGTCAAGGTGTCCAGCAGATCTGTTTTGAAACAGATCAAAAGTGTTTCCGATATGCTTTCCTCATATCAGCATTCGAGCCTCTAGCTCGGGACGCTACCAAGACGAATTTAGACAATTGGGCTGTACATGGGAAGGAAGGGTCCGATTTCCCAGTTGTAGATTTTTCTTGTTTAGAGGGGAAATACCCAGTAACGCTTCGATCTATTGATATTTTTGAACGGGCTAATGCCCATTTAAATATCGGCGTTACTGTGGTACAATACGAAACAGAATTTGAAGATGGGACTCGCTCTAAAAAGAAGGGGGTGGTCTTCCCCATAAGGAGCCCGTCAGTTGATTTGGTTAAACACTGGGTTTGGTTGCTTTACACGCCACCTAGTCAACCAAACACAATCGGTTATTTTAACCCTATCACTGACATTAGTAGAGTTCTGGGGAGGGTAAGAAACAGAGTGCCCGTTTCTACTGTCCAACATGCCTCTCTAGATTTTGGACTGAACTAAAGTTACAAAATCACATGAGGCATTGTAGCCGACATGGCTACCAGACAGTGGAAACGGTTTCAGGGGATAGGGCTATTTTACGCTTCAAAAAATTTCCAAAACACCCTTCTCCAGTGCAACAAAATATCTTTAGACTGTGAAGCTAAGCTGGTGGAGGTGAATGACCCCTAATTTCCAAACCGAGTCAAATAACATCAGGCTATTGCAGTGTCCTACGCCCACGCGCAAAGAGATAGTTCTAACACCATGCGGTTGTTAGAAATAGTTGAAACATTGGATGAGAACGAGTGCATGGTCAAGGCACTGACTAAACTGATTGGCACGGCTAATGGTGCTATTTCTCGTTTGAGAAATACCCATTATCCAATGGTGCTGTCTGCAGAGGATCGTCTCGCGATTAAAAATCAAAAAATATGTTGGGTTTGTAAGGGGGAGTTTGCAGAGGTGGATAAGGGGACTAAAGGGAAAAGAGGGGGGAGGGGGAAAGTCAGAGACCATGACCATTTGTGGCAGGAAATATCCTCGGGGGGTAGTAATTTTAGGGGGGTTGCGCATCAATCGTGTAATTTAAATGTTAGCCAACAGTTTTTTATCCCAGTTTTTTATTCATAATTCTAATTATGATTTAAAATTTATTTTACCGGCACTGGCACGTATGCACAGGGAGGGAGGGGGAGTAGATTGTCCACGGGTAAATAGTTCATTTATCTACAACATCATTCCCAAATCGGCTGAGAAGTTATTGCTTCTCGAACTGAAATGGCAGGCAGTGGATAATGGGCATATGTGCTGGAATAAAATAAGGTTTTTAGATTCCTTTAGTTTTTTCCCCAAGGCATTGATTCAATTGATTCAAGTGCAAAAAAGCGACAATTTTGATAGCTTTCCCTTGCTTAAACAGCACTTTCCAGACAGTGAAATGTATGACCTGTTGACCTGCAAAGGTATATACGCATACGATTATTACTGTTCTGGCGCACGCTTAAGCGAGGAGAAACTACCTCCAATTGAAGCTTTTTACAATTCACTGACCAACAGTGAATGCACAGCCGAGGAGTATGAGTTTGCCAAGAAGGTGTGGTCCAAGGGGGATTGTAAAAATGGGTGGGATTATTGCAGACTGTACTTGGCCAGTGACGTTCTAACTCTGTTGGATATAGTCTGTAAGAACACAGACCAGATCTATTCAGAGTTCGGGTTAGATATAGGCTATTATTTTTCTACACCCCATTTAGTAATGGATTTAATTTTAAAAATTAGCAGGGAGGAAATAGGCCTAATCACCGACGTAGATCAGCACCTTTTTGTAGAGCGTTCAATGAGAGGTGGGTATGTTTTTCATGGGGACCGCGTCTTATCAACCGATCCGAGCGGACAACGCACCGGTGCAAAGTCAAATGCAGTGTTCTTGGACATGAACTCATTGTACCCCTCGGCAATGTCACACTACTCTTTGCCGTGTGGGAACTATCAATGGCTTGAGAATCCTTGTGAGTTCCCCGACATTACAACCGTCGAGGACAATGGGCCACAAGGATGGTTCTTTGAAGTTGATGGTCACATTCTGCTGGCGCTTCACGACTCAGTCAAAGATTTTGTCTTTCCCTGTATCAATCGGCCCGTGAGCAGGGACTCTCTGAGCCCCTACAATCGTTCATTGGTTGAGGATATGGGGATGCACTGGACTCCCTCTAAACAGAAACTGATTGCTGATTTGGACCCTAAGGAGAATATCGTTGTTCACCATGTGCTTTTGCACTGGATGGTGAGCAACGGCTTCAAGATCACCAAAATACATAGGGTCCTGCAGTTCAATCAGCGACCCTACTTGAAAACGTTTATCGACACCTTTGTCGATAAACGCTCTAGGGCAAATTCAAAGGTGGAGAAGGAAATGTATAAGCTCATCCTAAATTCAGCGTTTGGCAAAATGTGTGAAAGCGTTCGTAACAGATCTCGCTGCGACGTCGTGACTGACCCTCTAGAGTGTGCACGAATTATTGCCGACCCCAATTTTACATCATTCACGAGCATAGAGACTGGCATGGTTCTTCTACACAGGCGAAAGCGAAATGTGGTACTGAACAAGAATATCGCAGGAGGTAGTTCAGTACTAGAAATTTCAAAAAAGCTATGTTGTCGTTCTTTTACAATGTGTGCAAGGTGCAATGGCCACGGGAGGGGGAGGTTCAAGTTTACTATGGTGATACAGATTCTCTGCTGTTAAAGGTAAATGGGAGTGAATTGGATTTATTGGGTGATTTAGAAAAGGGGGTGCGCATCAGCTCGCGGATGGATTTCACCAACTGGAATCCATCACTCTACCCGAGCTGGTGAAACGTCAAGCCCCCAACCAACTATTAATGTTAAAATCAGAGACGGGGAGTGATTTGATATCCAGGGGGGTGTTCCCGGGCCCCAAAGTTTATTGCGTTGAAACTCATAGTGGGGATGAATAGAAGGCGTGTAAAGGGGTGCCTACACATTTTGTAAAGAGCAATTTCAACATGAGCGTGTACAGAGACTGTGTAGAAAGTAGCCTAGTGCCGTGAGCACAAGTGCTTGCAATTCGCTCTCTACAGTATAGAAATTATACTGTGAGAGTGGAAAAGAATGCAATGTCGTGTATATCCGACAAAGTCTATGTGCTCGAGAATGGTGTGACTGTTCTACCCCACGGCCACTACCGTATTTCAGATCGAGTTGAATGCATTGACTATCGCAATCAACTTGGTCTGGATAAATTAACCTAACCAACTAACCACCACCACTCAACCTGTTCATAAATTAACCTAACCAGCTAATCTAACCCAAGCACTAACCAGCTAATCTAACCCATCCACTAACCTGTAGCAGTCGCAGTGACGACAACTATTGTTTTTTCCATCGCGGTTCCCGGGGGGGGGGTCCCTTCCCGCGGCCCCCAGGGGGGGGTCCCGCCCGCGGCCGGCCGGCCTACGGCCCCGCGGTCCCCGGGGGGGAGGATCCCACACCTTTAAATTCACCGTAATGTGTTCAACTGTGCTAGCAATTTCCAAGCGTCTGTTTTTTTCCAAGTGTTTTCTGTGTTTTTGTTGTTGTATAGAAAAGTGTTGTTTTTTTTTGTACAGAAATGTGTTTAAGTTGACAATAAGTGCTTTAAAAGATGGACAGAAAAGTGTTGTACAGAAAAGTGTTTTTTTTTTTAAAGCCAATAAGTGCTGATGATGGACAAAAGTGTTTTTTTTTTTATAGAGTGTTATCATTGCCGAGCAGTTCATGTTGAACAAATAGAGTTTTCATGTTGACCACCATGAAATTTTGTCAACTGTTCTTGTTGAACAAGTGTTATTATTTTTATCGTTGTGCAGTTCATGTTGACTGCAAATATTTGTTTTCATGCAGTGCCGAAATAAAAGCTGCCATGAAATATTGTTTTTTTTTTGTTGTTCTTGAATAGATAGATCTATGGGGAAAATTATTGCTACTTATTCATTGAGCACATATGATTTACAGTTAGTTGTAGTCCGACTGTTGTCAACAGCATGTATCAATTTAAAACACCCTTCAGATCGTTTCTGTGTGGTCCCTCAATGTCGGGGAAAACAACACTTTTAGCTAAAATAATTCAAAATTGCGATAAAATGTTTTTGAAGAAGCCGAAAAAAATCTACTATTGCTATAGTATTTGGCAGGAGTCCTATGATAAAATAAAAGCTATTGCCACAACCATACCAATACAATTCATACGGGGACTTGATGTTTTCAATAGTATTGAATCGAACTCGTGGTTGATTATTGATGATTTGGCTGAATCCATTGAACAGTTCTCACAGGAAATGCTACAACTGTTCACCGTTCGCTCCCATCATGAACACATTTCCGTTACTCTGGTTCTACACAATCTGTTTCATCAGAGCAAATGTATGCGAACCCTTGCTTTGAATTGCACCGTCTATATTATCTATCGAGTTGTTCGTGATTCTAGCTCGCTCATAACTCTCAATAAGCAGATATACCCGGGCGCCCTAAATTTCTGTTGTCAGCGTACACTCAGGCGACTAGCAAGCCCTACGGTTACATTTTGCTGGATCTTAATCAGAGCACGCCCGAGGATCTACGTGTAGTCACCGACATTTTCAACAATGAAATTACAGTATATCTTCCGGTGAACAGTAGAAAAGGCTATTAGTCGCCATTATGACACTGAAGAAACTACACGAACAACGGCATCTGTTTTTCCGTTTTAAGCACTTCAATACCATTGCTTAGGAAGGCTATACTCAAACATGGGGTTGACAATGATTTCATTAATCTAATATCTGAACTTTGTTTAAATTTAACTGAGGGCAATGTTCAACTGCCAGAAGGTGTTAGACAACAGACAAAGCAGCATCGTTCCACTGTACGCGCCTTGGCTTGTAAAAACAAGGGAAAAAAATTTAAAAGAAAACGGCTCCTTCAAGCAGGCGGTAGCTTTTTCACACTTTTACTACCGATAATTGCAGGACTTGTAAACAGTTTTCTCTAGTGAGAATGGCAAAACCATATAAATTGACACCATTTGAACTTGTCCTCTCGCCCATCGAACATTTTGAAGACAATCTAAGCAAATTCATTAACGATGAGAATATTGCCGATGACAAAAAACTGCTTTTACTTCAAGATGCATTGCGACGTGTGGACAAACATAAACCTTATCGTGAGAGACCTGCCACCGTCACCGATCCCTCTAAACAGGAAACACATCTCCTCAAGATTCTGCAGCACTGCAATCAAAGGAGAAGGAATTGAATTCGATTGTATTGAAAATTGGAAACCTATTCCCACTCACCTATCGAGAACAGAGTAAAAGAGTATTATCTTATCTCATGTTGGAAACTGGCGATCAAGTTCAAGTCGATAGCACAGGGAAACGAATTATAATTCAGGGAAAAAGTTATAATCTAGTTGATTTAATTTGTGATATGGTGACGAATCGTAAAGGACTCTTATCCTTTGACGATAATCTATACACCTTTCTGTGTGTATCAAACTTTCCCAAAAGTCTTATTGGCCATAAGCAAATTCTAAAGAAACTAAGAGAATATAGTCCTCCTCCAACACCATTTAAAAAAGAAGAAGATTCAATATTTGAAGATACTAGCAGCGTCACTGATTTTACAACACCTGTGGCTGCTAGTCAAAAGCGAAGACGAATTGATTCGCCCTCCAGTGTGCAAAAGGGGAGTGGACATTACACTACGTGTTTACGCTCAAAATGGATGAAGTTTTGAAAGGTGTCTATGAAAATATTGGTGAGGTGGGAAGTTTAAGTTCTCCCAAAACGCTTTCCAAAGCTGTCTCCGGCACCACCACATTGAAAAAATGCAAAAAAGTATCTAGAAAATGAACCGAGTTACACACTACATCGGAATCACAGGCTTCGCAGTAAACAATATCGACAAACTAAAGCCTTTTTCCCTCTGCATATAATGCAAATGGATCTTTTAACTCTAGACGCACTTCAACAACGTCACAATGCGCCCTACAAATATATTCTGGTGGCAATCAGTGTCTTTAGTCGCTATGCATATGCCATTCCACTGCGGTCAAAGAGAGGTGTTGAAGTTTCTCGGGCCATTGAAAGTATTCTAGAACAGGATTCATATAGAAAAATTCAATCGGATCGTGGCAGTGAATTTGTTAATCCCCATGTGCAAAAGGTTCTTTTGAAATATAATACAATACTTTATCATAGTCACAGCCCGATAAAGGCTGCATTGGCTGAACGATTAATAAGAACGATTCGTCTATTAATTTCAAGATATTGTACCCTGAAAAATACATCGGCTTTTATTCATGATTTAGATAAAATCATGCAGATATACAACCATCGACCCCATCGATCTCTGTCCAACTCTACACCAACGGATGTTCACTACAATGAAAATACATTTGATGCTTTTCTAAAGCAATACTCCAATGGTGAAAAAAGAAAAAAAATGTGAAGAATAAATTCAATGTTGGTGATACTGTTCGAATTAATAGAACCAGCAATATTTTTGAAAAAGGGAATTATTTATGGAGCACTGAACTTTTTAAAGTGTCCAAAATCCTGGACACCGAGCCCACGACATATCGACTGCGAGACATCAAAGATGATGAGATTCTCGGCGGTTTTTATGAATATGAACTGCAAAAAGTTAGAAAACACTAGTGAAATTTATCAAGTTGAAAAGATATTAAAGAGTCGTACACGCCATGGCAAGAGACAGTTGCTTGTTCGCTGGCTAGGATACAACTCAGATTTTGATTCTTGGGTCAGTGCTGAAGATATTGACAATGCCCAATGATTTCTATGTGACTTTCATGTCCAATGTTTCTGATCCTCTCTACAATGACTTGAATAGAACAAGTGATTTTTGGACGAAACTCTCCCTCACCATCAAATTCGACGACGGAAAGTATGAAGTGGCTCTTGTCGACTGTATTCTCAAAAATACCTACGACATCCTGAGAAAGGATCGTAAATATGAAATAAAAATTAGACCATATGATTGGCCGCCACCACCAACAGGTGATCAAGAACAAATTCAAAAAATCAATTGTATGGATTATCCATATATTGAATTACCCTACGAGGAACTCACCTGTATGATTGATTTATGTCGTTCTATTAATAAAAGAATTTCCGCTCGTAAAAGGGAGCTTTTCATTTCAACTATTCAAAGGAGGAGGGCAAGATCTACATTAGTTCACCTATTGCCAGTGAAAAGGTTATTCTCAACGATAATCTAAAGGAAGTTCTTGGCTTTAAGCTCAATATAATCAATGGTAAAAGTGCCGGAAACACTAATTTCATTTTTGCTGACTATCCGCCTGCCTTCTCCACAGACACCTGTATATTTCTCTACGCTTCATTTGTGGAAACATCTCGGGTTGGTAATTCAAATGTTCCCCTCCTACGAGTTCTTGAACGAAAAACCAATCAAGAACATATTCACCACTACAATATAAAGCATCTTCAGTATATTCCCGTAAACACTTCCTATTTGGAACTCTGTCAGTTAACACTAAGAACCGAATTGGGTGATCCCATAGCAATTTCAAAAGGTTTGGCTGTGATTACATGCCATTTTCGACCCATCGTTCAAAAGCAAGATGTCTAATAAAAAAGTGGTATTCACTTGTCCTGATATTGACTGCTATGTTAATACTCTTGGCCCGAGACAACAGGGCAATGGAATGGACTACTACAAAGGTCGCTCGTCAATGTCTGGCTACGGTCTTGGCAGTTGGTTTGCTAAGCTGTTTCGCTCTTCACTACCACTGGCTAGAAAATATCTTGTACCGGCTGCGACAGATTTTGCATCCTCTACACTATACGATTGGGGCTCTGGCAAGGATTTAAAAAAAGTGCTTCGGAAAATCTTAGGTCCAGTGCGCGAACCCTTGGCGAGAGATTAAAACAAAATGGTAAAGGCTTAAAAAGGTCAAGAAACAATGCATCACTCATCAGTCTCCACTCAGGTCGGAAGCAAAAGACATCATCCCTCTTGTCAAAGAAAAGAAGGAAAAAGCCGACACGTGCTGTAAACAGAAGTCCCAGGAAGAAAATTGTCAGATCGAAACTAGATTTCTTCTCCTAAAATGTCCTACTACCTACCGCATAAGGATTCTCAACCTTCAATCACCGCCTCATTGAATCTATTCAATGCTGAAAATGTTGATGTGAGTGTCAAGCATGGATACTATGAACAATTTTATCCACAACAACCCCTCTCCGATAATATCCACTTTCAAATTTATTCCAATGAAGACTACTTTATGGACATGTCTTCAACATTTATAGATTTGCAAATGAAAATCCGGAAATCCGATAATACAATGCCAATTCGGGGCGATGGAATATCCTATGAAAATTGTATATTACATAATTTATTTCGTCAAATTAGTGTCTACATCAATGGCACGCTGGTGAGCACAAGCAACAATCTCTCAAATTATACAAGCTATATGCAATTCATGCTGATGACACCCATGTCATACAAGGAATTGAGAGGCACCTCCAATGGATATGAATATATTACTAATACTGATAGTACAGATGCACTTAAAAATGCTACAACTAGTGAATTACATCTAGTTGGAAAAATATATCATGAAATATTTAATATACCCCAATGGCTGCCGCCCAATGTTAAAGTGGATATAAAACTAACGCTTGCACCCTCCAATTTCATATTGAGAAAAGAACTTGCTGCCAATCCTGATGTAAGTCTCTCCTCACCTCGGCAATACTTCATGTACGCAAACAACAGGTCATGAGTTCTGTTGCTTTGGCTGTGGAAAAACTGAGAGCCAATGGCAACAATATTAAACTACTTGTTCCTCATACAATCACCAATCAGCGTCATATTGCAATGGGCTAACGCACCTTCACCAATTCATCCTTTATCAATGGTGAAACCCCGTCAAAACTTGCGTTGGCATTTGTAAAAAGCGCCAGTGCAATAGGATCATGGACTGAATGCCCACATAAATTCGAGATGTTTGGACTTTCATCTCTTGTGTGCAAAGTAAACGGCATCCCACTCTACAATCTATCTTTTGATAAATCCTATAGAACATTGTACGAGTTGACCATGCAAACCCTAGATCATGACTCTCAACTATTTGAAAATGGTATAACCGAAGATATGTTTGCTAAAACACATGGTATCATTGTACTGGATTTGTCTGGCACACAGGATATGAGTATAGTACGTACGGGGAGTGTGCGTTTAGAGTGTACATTTACCGACCCATTGGCTGAGAGTATTGCACTAATCTCACTAAATCAATATGAAACCTATTGGGAAATCACTCCCGAAGGCAGTGTTCTACTAGACTTGGCGCCATGAACACCAGTCAAATAATCAATGTATTTAATATGGACCCCTACATGTCTCAGTACAAATCCTATTGTCTGCCCTCGGACTATCTTGGAAAAATTCAAAGTGTCAACAATACCATGATTATTGTTAATAGCAGTCCGTCGACTGTGCTGACGGGTCATTGGCTATGCATCTTTCAAACAATGAAGACGATTGAATTTTTTGATCCTCTTGGTCTACCCTATACATTCTACACGCCTCACATCAGCAACTATATTGAGAGCAGTGGGAAAACTATTATTCAAAATCGGAAGAGGGTGCAGGATCTAACGACTAAAAGCTCTGGCTTCCATGCACTACTATATTTTTGTGTTCCGATGTCGCGGCTATACTTACAAGCAGTTTCTCCACATTTATGTTGACAATCCACGTCTGAGTGACTTTCTAGTGGAAAATATCCTCTCAGACCTATATAGTATTGATTTCAGTGCCCTAAGAGTAAAGTGCTTAAAAAGTGTATGTGAATTTGTTTATTAATAAAATGCATATATATATATACAACAATGTCTTTAAATCTTCACTTTAGATTTCTTCATCTTCGATGTATAGGCAACTGTCGTGAACCACTAATGCTGGTAAATCATTTGGATTCACTGTATATTGATCTTGATTGACTGCAAAGTCAGGGTCACATTTTCTACAGTACAATGTAACTTCACTCTTGTCATATCTCTTTGTATAGTCAATGATACTATTTGCATTCATATTATGAAATTCACGAGTTTCAATCTGTCTATTTGATGCAATATCACATACAATGTTTTCAAATGGTGAATCACATTCGGTAACTGCCAAATAAAAATCACTTGGTTTATAGTCATAGTAGGTGGTGTCATCACAACGATGACGTAGAAACCAGATTGTCTTGTTACCCCAACAGTTGAATCGTAGACCAGATTCCTCTTCCCAGATTAATTTAAATCCACGACGATACCAATCTCGTAGAAATAAACTAAAATCACGTTTGGGATTCTTTCCAATCATAGCGGGGTAAGTATTCTCCCACTGATCACATTTATCATAGTGACAATTGGAGCACAGGTGTCCTCTAGGATGCGAGTCACACACCTCCTCAAGACATGAATTACATCCTTTAATTTGTACTGCATAGCCTCTATGTAATTTACAAGGATTACATAATCTACACTTTTCACTGTAGTCATCAATAATTGTACAATTCTCACATTGATTCCAACTGTCAAGAGTGTACATGCACAATGGACATATATAGAACATTTTTCGGTTTCCGATGTCAACTCACTCACAGCTAAAACGAAACTGATCCTCTTCGTTCGATAAATTCAAAGTGTAGGAAATGGTGGGAGAGAGGAGTAGCTCTGTGACGTTACCTCTTTCGAATGATGGGGAGAGCCATCTACATTGAATCCATTGGCAATATTTTCAAAAGTATATCCACAATATGATTCTGCTTTGTTCCAATTAATATATCAATAAATTGACTATAAGCATTTGAGTCACATTTTAAAAGTTTCATACAATAGTCCAATGGGGGAGAATCACTCCTCATTATATTGTCAAGTGTTCCCTGACAAGAGAATATCCTGCGTTTAAGAGATAACTCGAGAAAATCATCATCCAAAATCAAATGTTTTTCCATAAACACTAGATTTGATCTAATTTCTCTCTTTCTCAAATTTATTCATTTTTCAATCCTTTCACTCCGACTGCTGACTCTAGACTGACCCTGATTCATTAGCCCTAACCAGAAAAGAAAGAGAACATTTTCGATTTCGAAACAATTTAATTGAATAATTACAACAACAACAACATCAATAATACAGAGCATGTACAATCAGCGATACTGTTTATTGTCTTCAATATGTTTCACCAATGCACTTAAAGCACATTGAAGTCTATTCACATGTGCTATATCAACTTTTGCGGCGAAACATAATTGATCCTCCATTTTAAATTTGCTCAAGGATATCACATATCTTGCATATACTGCATCCCATTCCAGACAAAGCCGTGAACCTTTCGTGATTTCCAGCGCAATGCTTGGTGCTCTTGTATTATTATCATCAACTCCACTATCAACTTCTAATAGGGTAAACATTCCACTCGTCATCATCAACACACACAAATATATATCCAAATGAGTAAAGTCAAACTGTTCTTCTTCTTCTCACTCCTTTGAATTCTATTCACAGACTAATAAAACTCTAGCAAAAATCCTTTCCTTATATTCCCTCCGCCGCTACTATGTAAACAAGCCCTCTGATTGGCTGAGAAGGAAACATGTGATCTAACTGTTTCCGGGAAACCCATAACATTTGGCTTGAACAACAACATCAAATACTATTTCTGGATCATCCATGAAACAGACATGAAAAACATCAAATAAATCGAACAACACACATAACCATCCATGAAAACAGACATAAATGTGAAAAAGATTCTGTTTTTTTTTTTCAAATTCTCACTGACAAAAACCATAAAACATCCATAATTTGATGTTGACATCCGAGAAAAACATCAAATAAATCGAACAACACACATAACCATCCATGAAAACAACCATAAATGTGAGAAAATTCCTGTTTTTTTTCAAGTGAGAAAATTCCTGTTTTTTCATTCTCAGTGAGAAAACCATAAACCACGTGGTCCTGTTCGGATCAATAGGGTCACTTCTACTAAAGTTAACATATAGCATTGGTTATTGGGAAGTATACAGTACAGACGTTTTCAGGGGAGATTTTTCCTGGTAGTGGGGGGGGGGGGGGTCGGGCAAAGACGTACGCAGGGGGGCCTCTGGAACCCTACCCCCCCGAAATCTTACGATTTTTTTTCATTTTCCCATAATTTTCTGATTTTTCTCACAGAATAATGGGTTTGAAGGATTTGGCCCCCTCGAAACAAATTGCCCCCCCCCTCCCCTGAAACAAATTCCTGCGTACGTGCCTGAGGTCGGAGGTTATGTAGGAGGATCTTTCCATGAAGGAAGTTTTCATGGGGGAAGGGACATTGCTATGAAGGGGACGCCGGACATCCCAGCATTATTTAAAAAAGATCAGAAATTAAATATAAAAAAACAAGTTTTTTCAACTGCAACAGCAGCAACATCAAAACTTTAAACGTACAGAAAATATTACATATATGATTGGGTTCACCCCCTAGTCAATACCTCACTCTTTAAGCCAGAGATTTTTAGTACTTTCATAAGAGCTATCTGTTCTAATTAACGGCCTTTGTTATTAAGCGGTCATTTTTAAAGAATTGGAACAAAATTTGAACTTTCGCTTCAAGAGCAAGGTATTGACTAGGGGGTGAACCCCTAATGTATGTATTAAAAATTTATGAATATAGAAGTTAGTTTACGTATATTTATTACTAATAAAAACGTAAATAAAATGAAACAAGTTTCGAGAAAGCCATTTAACCAAATAAAAGTAAATTAATATGAAAATTTTTTTAATTATTCATGTACTGTGAGCCAAGATCAAAATATGCATTTATTCAAAAGTGTTCAAAAATTAAATAATAAAAAAAAAACAATTTTTTTAACTGAAAGTAAGGAGCGACATTAAAACTTAAAACGAACAGAAATTATTCCGTATATGAAAGGGGCTGTCCCCTCCTCAACGCCTTGCTCTTTACGCTAAAGTTTGACTTTCTCACAACTCTATTTTTTTTAAACAATAAAAAACTTTAGCGTAAAGAGCGAGGCGTTGAGGAGGGGACAGCCCCTTTCATATACGGAATAATTTCTGTTCGTTTTAAGTTTTAATGTCGCTCCTTACTTTCAGTTAAAAAACTTGTTTTTTTATTTAATAATAGTTTAGAAACAAATTTGGGCTATATATTTACACATTATAGGGGGGGGGGGAGGGCAAAGAATAGCATATATTAAGTACGTAACCTAACCTACCCTAACCTATGTATCTCTTCCCCCCCCCCCCAAAAACACTTTAAATATCGTTTACGCAATTAAAACCACGCTATAAATTGCATTTCTCTACGGCGGAGTCTTGTATCATCCCGTTGAAAAACAGGTTTTTCCAACGTTCTCTCGAGTTTGAGATATAAAAAGATTTCAGCTAATGAAAGAGGACCTAAGAAAAATTCCGGTGTCGATACAACCTCCAGGGTCCGGGGGCAGGCGTTCTAAGTTATATCCTGGGAGCATATATGGTTTATATAGAAGGGATACTTGTTTAAACTTCATAGAGGGCTCATTTGATTGGAAATTGAAAGTTTTAATTAACTTATTAAGAGTCAAAGAGATAGGAGGGCAACTACCCCCCCTCCCCCCCACCATGTACTTTTTTCCCAAACCCATCCGATACAAATTTTGAGATGATCCTTTTTCAAGGAGGCACACTTGTGCCTCTATAAAGAGGCGACCCACCACAATGTTAAGCGATTTCAGGTCCTAGAGGTCGCAGAGAGACGGCGGTAATCGCATTTTGTAGCCCAAGCTCAAACTAAGAAACTTGCACAATTTCATCCTCCTCCGACTTTATCTTCATGGGGGTAAACTGGGCCGGAAGTTTGGACCCTCCCACCACAGCCCCCCTTTAACGTTGTCCGATTGAAACTTAGAGGTTACATTAAATCTTAAAAACGAACAGAAATTATTCCGTATATGAAAGAGGCTGTGCCCTCCTCAACGCCTCGCTCTTTACGCTAAAGTTTGACTTTCTCACAACTCTTTTTTTAAACAATAAAAACTTTAGCGTAAAGAGCGAGGCGTTGAGGAGGGCACAGCCTCTTTCATATACGGAATAATTTCTGTTCGTTTTAAGATTTAATGTCGCTCCTTACTTTCAGTTTAAAAAACTTTTTTTTTTATTTAAAGGCTGCGAAAGCGGGGGGTTTTTGGGGGGCGGCAGCCCCCCAACTGTGCCTCCTAATCCCTGTACGTTTTAAGGTTCGACCTTGTAACTCAGCCTCTTTAACTCTTTAGAAAACGTAGTTTTTTTCAAATAATTTTAAAATAGATCAAAAATTAGATACCAAACCTCGGTGTCAACACAACCCCCCAGGGCCCGAGGGCAGGCGTTGTAAGTTATGTTCTGGGGGCATATATGATTCTTATGAAAAGGGATGTTCGTATAAATTTCAAAGAGGACTCATTTGATTGGAAATTCAAAATTCTAGTTCCCTTTTTAAGAGTCAAAAGAGATCCGAGGATAACTAGCCCCCCCCCCCCCCAAACTCTTTTTCCCCAAACCCATCCGAAAAAATTTTAAGATAGCCATTTTGTTAAAAATAGTTCAACCGTCAGATAAAAAAGCTCCTGTGTCGCCTCAACCCCCCAGGGCCCGGGGGCAGGCGTTGTAAGTTATGCTCTGGGGGTATATGTGGTTCTTATGGAAGAGATCCTCGTATAAACTTCGGAGAAGGCTCATTTGATTGGAAATTGAAAGTTCTACTTCACTTTGTAAGAGTCAAAAGAGATCATAGGACAACCAGCCCCCCCCCCTCTCCACGCCCTATTTTCCTAAAACCCATCCGATAAGAAGTCTGAAATAGTCATTTTTCTAAAATTAGTTCAAAGGTCATAGAACAAAACTCCAAGGTCAACAGAATCCCTCAGGGCCCAAGGGCAGGCGTTGTATGTCATGCCCTGGGGCCATATATGGTTGTTATGGAAGGGATGCTCGTAAAAAATTCAGAGAGGGCTCATTTGATCGGAAATTGAAATATCTAGTTCAGTTTTCAAGAGTCAAAAGAGATCGGCGGGAAACTAGCCCCCCCCCCTGCCTTTTTTCCCCAAATCATCCGATAAACATTTGGAGATAATTATTTTGTTACAAACAGTTCAAAAAACATAAAACGAAAACTTTGGGGCCTGGGGCGTTGAAAGTTTTTTTCTGGGGGGCATATATGGTTCTTATGGAAGGGATACTTTTATATACTTTACAGAGGGCTCATTTGAATGAAAATTGAAAGTTCTAGTTCATTTTTTAAGAGTCAAAAGAGATCGAGGACAACTAGCCTTCCCCCACGCCTTTTTCTCCCCAAAACCATCCGATACAAATTTTGAGATAGCCATTCTTTTTAAAATAGTTCAAAGGTCTGACAAGAAAAACTCCGGTGGGGACATAACCCCCAAGGGCCCGGGGGCAGGCGTTTTAAGATATGCTCTGGGGGCATAAATAGCCCTTAAAAATTTCGAGGTAGCTCTTTTTAAAATAGTTCAAACGTGAGATAAATAAAACTCCGGTGTCGACACAATGCAAGGGCAACTAGACCCTCCACGCCCTTTTTTCCCAAAACCCATCTGATAAAAATTTGAGAAAGCCATTTTGACAGATCCACCCAAACCCCGGGGTAAGTGTTGCAAGGTATGCCCCGAGGGTATATAAGGTTATATGTAAGGGGTGGTCGCATAAACTTCAGAGATAGCTCGTTTGATTGGAAATTCAAAGTTATTGTTACCTTTTTAAGACATCAAAAGTGATCGGAGGGTATCTATCCCCCTCACACCTTTTTCCCAAATATATCTTACAGAAATTTTGAGATAGCCATGTTGTTCAAACTAGTCCAAAATTCAAATTACTATAAATTAGGGGTTGAGAAATCCTTCATAGCACCCGGGACCAGAATTGTAACTTACGTAAGTTCTTAAGAATCGAAAGTGATCAAAAAGTAACAACCTCCCCTCTGCCTTTTTTTTTAAATGGAAATCTTATCAAAATTTAAAATAGCCATTTTGTTTAAAATACTATAACTTAGGGTTTGAGAAATCTTCCCTAGCCCTCGGGGCAAGGATTTTCACTTATATAAGTTGCCCATTATTAGAATATTAGGTTATGTGGAAGGGGTGGTCGTATTAATTTTGGAGGGGGCTCATTCGATCGGAAATTGAAACTTCTGGCTCTTTTTTTAAACTAACTAAATCTGAATTAAAAAATCTGAATTTTTTTAATTAAGTCTTTTTCAACTAAAATAAAGAGTAAAATTAAAACTTCAATCCAACTGAAATACTATCTCTTTAAACCGTCAATATTTATGTAAGTATTTTTTTTTTCTCAAAAATGGCTTCATATTTTTTTTTTCAGGAAAATTGGCCACCTGGGATTTTCTGACAAAAAAAAGATCTATGTAGGACAGAAATTTGAGAAAATTCGTTAAGAGCCTTAATTTTTGAAAATAGGATAAATGTCAGTGACCTAACATTTATGAATACATTTGAAAAGCAGATATACGTCATATTTGCCTCAGTAGTGGTTGTATCGTTTTCAGTGTCTATGATGCAGACAAAATTACACAAGAAAAATGATTGACCAGAAGGATCATGATTGACGTCATATTTATAAGTACATTACAACAGAATAAATTATGTAATTTCCGCCCCCCCCCCCTCCAGGTGTGAAAGCATCGTTTTTACATTTATGACGCATGCGACATTACAGAAGGAGCACTAAGCATAAAATACCAAGAGTAGTTAGTCTATTTGCAAAAGGAGTTTTAAGTAGTTTCATAATGACTAGTGGACAATTGAACCTACCACACGCAGAGTGCCGGGGCCTGGCTTTGAAATCTTTTTTTTTTTAAACTGGCGTATTGACATTTATGACTACTAAGGCGATCTAAAAGTATTTGTATTTTCCCCATGGTAATTGTACGAACCTATGGTGATGCCATGGAATCAAGAAGAGGATCACATTGTGTGCAGTTACCAGATAAGTGACAATGAGAATCAATATAGACAAGCCTGTCGCGTAGCCATTACGGGGCCTGGTCTCGAAATCGGGTCTATTGTTTTTCTTCTTAAAACTGCCTAATTGATATTTCTAGCTTCCAAAATCGCTTTAAATAGGTCACAACTTTAAGAAAGAATTCTTCCAAGGGTGACCGTACCAAAGCTTTTGTGACGTCATTGCACCAGGAAAAGGGTAAAATTGCCTCTGGTTAAAGACAAGCGACAATGAAAATCAATATATAAAACTTGCCGCGTGCCGGGCCCTGTGGTTTCGCCACAGGGACCTGGTACTTGTTTCATATATGAGAGGGACTGGCCCATCGTTAACCTGTTATTCGTTACACTAATATTTTCTAATCAACAAAACAAATTCTTGTTCCAATACACTGACTCTTTCGTTTCAACAGTAGTTTTACAAGGGAGGTTGCTCAAAATCATATTTTATGGTTTTTGAAATGATCATAAGAACAGTATTAGCAGAAAAAATAATTCTCAAAGAATTCGGGAAACAGTCAAACTTTAGCTTAAGGAAATATGAAGTGCAACAAGACCAATCCACTGCACATATGAAACCATTTCTGTTATCATTAGTTTTTTTTTTTATGTTGCCCCTAATCTCAGTTGACAAAGTTTTTTTCTTAATTTATGAACGTCTTTAAACGATGATATTTTCAGTATATTTTTTAATAGCATTTAGAATTGTTATACAATGAATTTCATTATATATTTCAAACCTAACATCTTTGGTACTTTTTTTCAGCATAATGTTTATATGAGTAGAAAGCAAACATTTTACACCGCTATAACACTAACAGTAAATAAAAAACCTTCTTTCGGCTTTCTTTCGAAAGTATTATCTTTCCTTGTCTTACCGCATAACGTCATTAAATTAAGTAAATCGAAGATTCCGGTTACAAAGGATTCAATCTATTATCGTGAAAAATTTCAAATTTTGCTTTTTTTTTTAGAAGAAAGAACACAACTATGTGTTTATTTCTTAATTTTTTTCCTTTCAAGAGATAATTGTATCAAACCAATAACCCTTGAAAAATGGGTTGAATTCAGAGAGAAATTGAAGATATACAAGAACATTAATCCTGTAGTTAATTAATGATTTAACCAATACAGAATTTAATAGGTAAGAACTTGGCGGCGACATCAAGTTTCGTGAACTGTCGATATAACCTGAGCTCTCCCTCATCCGTCACACAATCAGCCGAATCCACCCTAGACAAGATACCGCCTATGCTCATGGTCTAAATGCGACCCTGTGATGGTGAGCGGAAAACAATATATTCCATTTCCCCGACTCATCATAAAAAATAATAGAAAATTTAAAAAAAAACTTTTTGGTATTTCGAACCAAGGAAAAATTTAGAATATTCCAAAAAAAGGATAAATTTTCTATAGAGCCTGGCAGCCTCTCCACATAATGAATTCGTGAAGGGGAAAAAGGAGGATCAATATATAATTTTGAAGTATTTCTTTTTTTCATTTAGTTACTTATGGCATTTCCCCAAATATTAAACCCTTTTTATTGCATTTTTAAAGATTTGTCCAATCTCAGACGCCAATCCACGCCGTTTTCCCAAAAGCAAGTTCTGTCAACTTCTATGTCAACCAACCAGTTCGCTATTTGATCTTTTTGCGTATATTTAAACTGTTTTTCAATTGCCGACTGCTTGGCTATGTTTAGGATGTTTATACCTAATTCAAAGGATGTTTATACATAATTTACATGAACAAAATTTTTTTTTGTTTGAAAAAACACGACGAAAAATTTCAAGAACAAAACAACTTTTTTTTCTTCGTCATTGTTATATTCAAGTCTTGGCGTTTGGCGTCTCTCGGCATTTTTTTCATATAGCAGCCAGGCAAGTTTTTTGAACTGTCGATGTAACCTGAGCTTTCTTTGTGTATATTTAAACTATTTTTCAATTGCCGAGTGGTTGGCTACATTTAGGGTATACATAAATTGCGTCGTCGTTATATTCAAGCCAATTGCGTCATCGGTATATTCAAGCCAATTTAAAGATTTTGTTCCCCTACCAGCATCTCTGTTTTTATAAACCGTTTATGCAAGAAAAAATTCAAGAATTTCCTATCTAAATGCAGTCTATTCTTCGACTTCTGCTACACTTGTATGTTAAAATACGCATAACTAGAAAGGTTTATGAAACTTTGTTCATGCATCTTCTTTTATATGGGAAAGGCTGCAGTATATAAAGGTTCGATTTCTTTGGTATATTTATAGAAAAGGGTTCAGTTATTAAGGACCGTTTTCTGAATTACAATCATAAAGAAAAGCAAGCACTCAATAGCTTTTAAATTTTTAAAAACAAAACGCTTGACGGTTTTCCACTTTAAACCTACTGTCAAAAAATTATTGCAAAATTAAGCTTTACAAATATAAATTCATTACACAGACGATGAATATAGTTATGATGATCACACAAGAAAATTAGATGTAGTCTGTCAAACGAGCACGTCCATCCCAAGACCATTCTTCTCGAAAACTCACAATATGTTAGCCAAAAGCTTCCTAAAAATCAACGTTTTATAGTTCACAGGTGTCGCTTCATAGCCGTGCGTTTTAATCAACGTTTTCATATGTCTTTTCAACTCCGAAAAGATACCAAATGCCTTTGCTATTCTAATTTTCACGTTTTCAGTCCATCCACCAAAATAACTGGCAAGTAAATTTTGGTTACCGTATTTTTTGTCGTTCTCAAGGAAATTTTGGCTATCGTATTTTCTTGTTCTCATTGTTTCAAAGTTTAAGCCAATTAATCTTCCCAAAAATAAATTTAAAACTCTGGCGCTGTCAAACTCAACAGAATCCATTTATTTCGCCAAACTTTTCAACTAGGACACTCCTTCTGTTATGTACCCCTCTAAAAGTTACAACAGCGTAAACCTACTTGTTAAAAACACAAAAATAAACTATCTGAACTTGTTTATATTTTTTTAGGCATAGAAAATTTGACTACAGAAAACAAATATAGGCTATATAAAACAAACCACTTGTCGAAGGGCTAAATAAGGGGAGGGAGCGGGGTGGTTTTCTAACTTGCCTTATAGCCTTTTATTTTTTATCTTGTTATTCGTAATCTTCAAAAAAGAATTTACTGGTCACTGTTTGTATTTTTCACATTTGTTAAGGAGAAGGGAGGGTAAATACCCTGAAAGTCATAACAATTCTTGCAAATCAGGGCTAGTGTTTCGGGTGATTCAGAGTTCAAAGTGTACGCATCTGCTCTTAAATTGGATATTTTTAACCAGTACGCTTTTCAGTGAATTCTATTCTCAGTGAAGCTAGTTTAGATTTGGCAATGTTTTCAGGTTTCGTCAAAGGATTATGATTCCGAATGAATTGCCTAGCGTATCTTGACTACCTGAGTTTAACAACAAAAAAGGAGTTATTGACTCGTAACAAAAAAAGAAAAATAGGCCAAAGTACTTGGTTAGATTGCGCAATTAACTTTTCGTGAAAAAATCCAGCTGATTTAAATACGAGGGATTGCTCACTTCATACCACCATTTGTGTTAACACGCTGCATCCTGAGCGTTGATTTGCCTAAGTTAGGACCCACTCGATAACTCTAGTGCCGGAGCATATGGCTGGCACATTCTAAGGTAGTCCTTTGCAATTTTTAGTAGGCATTTAGAAATAGAAAACTATGAAGTATATACCTATCAATTGAGTGATTCCTTAGTACCTGGAACAGTAAGGAAAGACTCTCTGTGTTTCTGACCCAATAAGTGAAACATGGAAACACCTATGCTGCTGGGCATCACTGCTTTTAAGCAAGTTATCAAAATGAACCCCAAGCGAGTAAGACCTTTTTATGCTCGGGGAACCTGTTTTTGTGGATTAACGAGTTTAGCAGTGGCGAGCGAGAGCATCTTGTGATTAGCAAGTGTCTGACTGCGTGAAATTGAGACTGAAGGAAACAGAACATTTTTTTTTTTTTTTTTTTTTTTAACACACAATGGGCAGAAAGAGAAAAGTTCGTCTACAAGATGGGTCTATGCAAGAGATTAATTTGGATGTGTCTCAGGAATCCACGGAATCTAGCAATGAGAGACACGAACTAAAAAGTCTATCAGATAATTTCAGCAAAATCTTGGAGATTGTTACTGCAAATAGCTCTAAATTGGATGTATTAACAACTGGGTTCAGAGGCCTTGAGGATCGTGTTAAAAGCCTAGAAACTACAGTAACTGACTCGATATCGATAGTTTCAGCGCTAGAACCGAAAGTTGCTGCAATTGAGAATGAGAATAAGAATATGACAAATCAAGTGAAAGTTCTCGTTGATGAAAATCAGCTTTTGAGATCCGAGTTGACTAGTATCTCGACACGAATGATGAATTTAGAAAGCAAGCCTTCAGAAAACAATATTTTGATTTGGAATATTAAAGCAAAGGATGAAATTGAAGGTGCTACAATTTTCAAGGAGATTGTTGTGCAGGGTCTGGGTTTAGATGATGTTCCGTCATTTAAGATTTTGGACTTTAAACCAGATAAGAAATTCTTGAAAGTTGACTTATTTTCGAAAAGCTCTAAATTACTACTGCTGAAGAACGCGAGGAAACTGCAAGGAAAGTCTATTTGTGGTTTTCAGAATATTTATATATCAGATGATGCTCCGCAATGTGTTCGAGAAGCACGAAAAAAGCTGATCTTGACTCGCATGAAGCTACGTGAACGCGGCATAGAAAGTTGGGTCTCTAAGTCCGTGCCCCCCTGCTTGTTCATAAGGCGTCCAGATGGCTCAGTTACAAAGTACAATGCTGGTGAATTTGTACAGGAGCTTATTAATCCCCAAGATGGTGAAATGGCGACTAGCAGTGGGCGTATCCAAGCTGGTCGGAGAGGCGCTAGAGGTAGTGGAGTGGCGTTCTGAAATGATATTAGATGAAATTTCCCTTAGTCTGTTTGCTAGTGAAATATAATAAGTGAATATTATGTTATGATGAAGTTAATAATCAGGTTCCCTGAAGTTAACATACCAGAGTATTAAAAAGTATGTGTTTTGACAATAAGCATGTTTTCGTTGTGTCTTTTCGTTATTTTGTTTTTTTCTATGTTTCTTTTTTTTTTTTATATTACTTTCGTTCCGTTATATGATTGAATATTTGGGATTTTTGTTGCTGAGTACAAGTTCTGCCCTACAATGTGCGTTGAAATTTGATAATGGTATTAAATAAAGAGAGACTGGCGCTGCTTGAGAATAGTCACGTAAAGTTTGCGGATCGAATGAATGAGACATTAAATCGAGAGTTTGATGGAGATGGAAATAATCAGGTTTGTTTGGAAAATTCTAAGTATGTATTTGCAAGTGATCTTAAGGATTATGTGACGCGGCGGGGGCCACAAACTCTGCATATATTACATCTAAACTGCCGGGGGTTAAATAGTTCTCTACATTATATTTCAGAATTGTGTTCGGATCCGAATTTTGATGTGGTGGCGTTGACTGAGACATGGCTTCGGAACGATAATTCGTCTTTGTTAGATATCAATGGTTATGAATTTTAATAGGAATAGGGAGACTCGACAGCATGGAGGATTAGCAGTTTATATTAAATCAGGTTTTGCAGTTAAGACTAGACAGGATATTTGCATTTATCGTGAAATGATTTTTGAGTCAATGGTGTTGGAAATAAGTAGAAATGGATCCAAGTTTTTGGTTCTTATTTTGTATAAGCCGCCTTCTGCTTCAGAGATAGAGTTTTTAGAGTTATTGGAGCAGCAATTGGAAATGTTGAATGTATCAGGTTGCCCAAGTTTCATAGCGGGTGATTTTAACATAGATATGATGGTACTTAGTAATCGTGCAACTACTAGTTTGTTAAATTTAATGTCTAGTTTCGGATTGTTCCCAGGTATAAATATTTGTACAAGGATTTGTAACACGTCAGCTAGTTAATTGATAATATATTCACGAACGTGAATTTTTGGAAACCAGGAGTGCTGGTAAATGATGTTTCAGACCACTGTGGAGTGTTTCTTTCTGCTGAAGTGGACCATAATTATACAGCTGGGAGTTTTTGTAGCCCAATTGTACCGACTGTGGACGCGGATTCTCTTGTACGATTTAAGAATGAATTAGAGTGTATGGATTGGGAGTTTTTGAATGCAATAAGTGATCCGGATCTTAAATTTTGTAAGTGGTATGATCAATTGTGTAGTAGTCTAAGAGAAAATTGCCGGATGCGTAAAAAAAAAAAAAATAAGAGTAAATATGATTCTGCAAGAAAACCGTGGATTACCAGTAGTCTTCTTAGATCTATGAAAAGACGCCATGAATTATATAAAAAGAGTATAATTGAGGCAAGCATACTAAACCAGCAAATTTATCGTAAGTATAATGTTGCTTTAAATAAATTATTGAGGAAGGCTAGAATTGAGTATTTAGCTAAAGAATTTAAAAAGAGTGAGGGTAACCCGGCAAAGACGTGGAGTCTCCTCAGGCCTCTTATTGGCAAGAGAAGAGTTACGTTGCCAAATCTTCAGTCAGATCAAACTCCAGTTCAAACTTTCAAATCAGATGTGTGATTATTTTTCTAGTGTAGGTAATAATGTTGCCGGATCTATTTATTGTGATAGGAGTGATGGTACTTTTGATCAATATCTTCCTCCCAGTTGTGATACTTCTATTTTAATGACTAAAGTGACGGAAAGTGAAATAACAGATGTAATAATGGCTATGAAAAATAAAGCTTCAGGTTTGATCTAATATCTATAAGAGTGCTAAAGTTTGTTCTACAATGTGTTATTAAACAACTGGTTTCACTAATAAATGGTTGTTTTAAAAGTGGTGTGTTTCCAAAGTGTTTTGAAACGAGCGAAGATTGTTCCAATATTTAAGGGGGGTGATAAAAATGATATAAGTAATTACCGTCCCATTTCGCTGCTACCAGTTATTGCTAGAATTTTCGAGAAGCTAGTATATATAAGGCTAGAAAAGTATCTTGAAAAGAATTTATTTTTTTATCAAAATCAATTTGGTTTCAGAAAACTAGTGAGCATGCAATGTTGTTTTTGACTACATATGTTAATGATGCATTAGACAATAACCTTAAAGTTGCATCAATTTTTCTGGATATTGCGAAAGCGTTCGACACTGTATCTTATGATATTTTGTTAATAAAGTTAGAAAATTGTGGTATTAGGGGAAATGCTTTGAAGTTGTTAGAATCATTCTTAAATTCAAGGTCAATGTTTGTGGAGGTTAATGATGCACGTTCTGACAGTAGATTTATAAATTGTGGAGTTCCCCAGGGATCACCCCTAGGCCCACTTTTGTTTTCTATTTATATAAATGATTTGTCAAGTGCAGTTGATGGGTTGTATACTATTATTAAACCTCCTCTAGAGGCACTTAAACCTAGTAAAGCCCTAGTTATGTTTGCTGACGACACGAAATTAACCGTATGTGGTAGGACTGAGAATGAATTGATGTCGCAATTACGAGAAGGTTTTAAGAATATAGAAAGGTGGATGAGAAGTAATAGGTTAAAACTTAATTGTAATAAGTCTAGTTTATTGATATATAGCAGATCTCCAAGTTATTACCCATGGGTGAATAAATTAAGTAATGGTACATCAATGATTCCACGAAAGAGGAGTGTTAGATATTTGGGGATTATTATTGATGAAATTTTAAGTTTTGTAGATCATATTGATTGTGTGTCTATGAAACTTGCACGTAATGTTGGAATTATGCGTAAACTGAAAAATTTTCTCCCAACTAGTATATTAAGATTATTGTATTTTTCAATTGTACATCCATATCTATTATATTGTTCTTTAGTATGGTCGTCTACTTTTGGAACGCATCTTCTGCCCCTGCGTGTACTACAAAATTCGGCAATAAGGCTTTTGATTGGTAAGGATAATAGAGGATCATCTGTTCGTAATGAGTTTATGACGCTGAAGATTCTACCGGTATCGGGTCTTTTTAAATTTTATAAAACACAGTTCATGTTTAAGTATCTTTATGGTAGTGTTCCTGTTTGTTTTAAGGGAATGTTTGTGAGTGGGGGTGATGTTCATGAGTATGGAACTAGAAATTTGGAAGAATTTCGAAGACCGATTCCGCAAGCGACAAGATCATTTTTTTCTATCCGTCATGCCGGTCCGAGTGCTTGGAATAGTTTACCAGTGGAACTTAAATGTGTGGATGACCTGCTGCTGTTCCGTAGTTTATTGAGATCGCATTGTTTAGTAATTTATTATTTTTAATGAATTGGCTAAAAAGGGGGGGGGGGGGGGGTACGTGATTATTGTCGAGTGGCTCCGTATAGTATGTTAGTATTAGTTTTTTGAGTTGGAGGGCAGAACTTGTATTTGTATTCATATTAATTGAAAAGAGTTATTATTTTGGATCTTATTTTGTTATTATGATTTTTTATGCGTCTAGAAGGGATTACCCCCGCACAAGCTTGCTTCTGGGGGTATTTTGTTTGTTTGTTTTTTATGTATATTGTAAAATAAATCCCAGTTATAAACTAAACTGAAAAAAAAACAGCAACCAAACTATGGAGTCGTAATTTAAGAACAACTTTATTTGAAAGAAGGAAAATTGCCATTTTATCAATGATAAAAAACAAATCTCTGTAAAATGATGTAAAGTTTACCATACAAGAATTTTAAGTAGCAAATGACCTGTCAACTCGGTTAGTATTTCGACAGCTGAGTCAAACATAATAGTACTTTTTGGCCAAATATTCTGTCCAAACTAAAAAAAATTTTTGAGGGATTTTTTTTTTCAGCGCCTGATATGCAGCCAGTATTAATTTCGTTATTGGTACTAAAACATTTATTAAAACTTCTTATGCTTGATGATGAGTGTACAATGTCTTTGTCGATGATTTTTGCTGTTTCCCAAATGGAACATCTATAAAGTCAACCGTTTCATATTTACAACTTTCTTTCTGTTTCTGAAGACAGTGATCTAACTGACTAGGTTTTTTATTAAGTTTCACCAAAGTAAATGCCTAGATTCTGATTGAAATTATCACGATTTTTCAAAAAAAACATTTTAAAATTATAAATTTATGCTTAAAGATTAATATATAGCTAGAAACTTCAGAGGTATGTCTACAATATTGAAAATATACATACAAGCACAAACAAATGACAGGTCTAGACTCACTTCCCGGTGTAGCATATAAGAATTAATCTACAAATAGTTTGGCCCAAGGCTTCGTCTGTAATGGAAAACAATATTCTCCGACTGGTTATTACAATTTTGTTTTCCGCTAAAGTATAATGGGCACTTAAAGTTACTGGCAGAATACTTAAAATAAAAAAAAAACATTAACATATTTGTGGTTTTTTACTTAAATGTAATCTTAAATGATTTTAATTACTTTCTGTTTTATTTCTTGATGAATTTGAGTTCACATTCTTATATTAAGTTCAAACACCCCTGGAAAGAATGTTCCTTGGCCTCTAGAAGTAAAAAGATTCTTCATCGCTAAAGTTGTGACTTGGATTTAGAACACTTTCATATATATGCATGGTGGAATTAGCACTTAAGTGGCTCAGATCAGAAATGTTTCCTTATATACATACAATCTAAAGGGTTTTTTCTCCTTTAAACCCTCATTGGAGCTTATTCAAAGAGCTTGATTCAGAAAATCTTTTCTCATATATATTAAACTAAAAACATTTTTCACTTGTGTGCACTCGTTTATGACTAATCAAATGTCCAGCCTGAGCAAAGGTTTTCTTACATATTTTACACTGAAAGGGTTTTTCACCTGTATGTACTCTCGTTTATGTTCTGTCAAATGTTCCGACCGAGCAAAAGTTTTCTTACATGTAGTACACTGGAAGGGTTTTTCACCTGAATGCACTCGTTTATGTTTAGCCAAAGTTGACGAATCAGCAAAAGTTTTCTTACATATGTTACACTGAAAGGGTTTTTCACCTGTATGCACTCGTTTATGTGTAGTCAAATGTTCTAACTGAATAAAAGTTTTCTTACATATGTCACACTGGAAAGGTCTTTCACCTGTATGCACTCGTTTATGTCTTGTCAAATGTTGCAACCGAGCAAAAGTTTTCTTACATATGTCACACTGGAAGGGTTTTTCACCTGTATGTACTCGTTTATGTTCTGTCAAATGTTCCGACCGAGCAAAAAGTTTTCTTACATGTAGTACACTGGAAGGGTTTTTCACCTGAATGCACTCGTTTATGTTTAGCCAAAGTTGACGACTGAGCAAAAGTTTTCTTACATATGTTACACTGAAAGGGGTTTTTCACCTGTATGCACTCGTTTATGTGTAGTCAAATCATACAGCCGAGTAAAAGTTTTCTTACATATGTCACACTGGAAAGGTCTTTCACCTGTATGCACTCGTTTATGTCTTGTCAAATTGTTGCAACCGAGTAAAAGTTTTCTTACATATGTCACACTGGATAGGAGTTTCATCACCAATGCTGCAGATAGTTTGACTTCATTAGTTCTAAAAAGGAAATAAAATTAGATAAACGACAATAAAACAGCTAAAAGTAGTAATAAAATAAATTATATCGAGAATCATTGGATGATTGGGATTTATGCTTTGAAAATCTGTTTCAGTTCATAGAAATAATAGAAAATAATATTTAAAAATTTAACCAGGAGAATTATATAACAGTTAAAACACAGGAACATTATTATGTTCCTTCATTTTGTTTTGTGTCAGCTTTAATTTAATTCTAGGTTTAGACAACACGATTCACATGATTTTTGTAGGATTATAAGCCATATTGGGATTTTTTTCTAATTTAGGACATGGTTTTTTCGGTAAGTATGGAGCATTTATTATTTAAACTATAAATATAATAATTGAGTTATTGTTGAAACTTCAAAAAGGAATCATTCGATTGGAAATTGAAACGGCTAGTGCCCTTTTCAAAAGTCGAAAGTGATAGCCTTTTTGTTCAACTTAGTTGGAAGGTCCGGAAATTATGTCTTTGAGTATGACAACCCCCTCACAGCCCTCAGGGCAAGGGATGTAAGTTATACCCTGGGGCATAAATGTTTTTTTTATAGAAAGCGTTGTCGTAGAAACTTCAAAAAGGGCTCATTCAATAGGAAATTGAAAGGGCTAGTGCCCTTTTTAATAGTCGGAAGTGATTGGAGGGCAATTAACCCCCCTCTCACGCCCACCATTTCCCCAAACACATCCAATCGAAATTTTGAGATAGCAATTTTGTTCAGCGTGGTTGAAACATTTAGAAATTAGGTCTTTGAGGATGACACCCCCCCCCCCCAGTCCTCAGGGTAAGGGTTGTAAGTTATGCCTTGGGAGCTTATAAGGTTTTTTATTGAAAGCGTCGTCATAGAAACTTCAAAAGGGCTCATTCGATTGGAAATTGAAAAGGCCAGTGCCCTTTTTAATAGTCGAAAGTGATTGGAAAGCTTGTAATTATTATAGTAAAGATCGATGTGGGTACAATGTATTATTTTTTTTTTTTTTATACCAGGGCACTTCGTATCGAAAGATTTGTGGTAGGAACTTCAAAAAGGGCTCATTCGATTGAAAATAGAAAGGGCTAATGCCCTTTTTAATAGTCGAAAGTGATTGAAGGAAAACCAATCCCCCTCCCACGCCAACCCTACCATTTGCCCATTATGTTTTAAAAAACTAAATTTTGCCTTAAGATTAAATCAAATTGCACTGTGTTAATGCTAATTCCCAATAAGGCATCTCAGCAGTATCCAAAGAACGACTGAGGGCATTATGTTCAAACTTTCGGGGCTACTTCTGCTCTTAAAATTTAACCAAATCAAAATAGCATAAGTGTATCCAAGCTATCAAAGAAAGGAAACAGATTTTTTTGCGAATGGTATCAAGTTATCTATTTCAGGTCAACTAGAGGAGGTATGAAACTAAATTAACACTACTATTTGTGTCCGGATTTTTAAAAGGGTGTATGTTGTTAAAAAATTGCTGAATGTTTTTCTCCAGCATACAAATAGCAGGCCAAACTATAAAATCTTAAAAAAACGAAAAGATTTAAAGTATTATTTTCTTTTTCCCTGAAAAGACTATGTGAATATAAAACGAACAGAAATTAATTAAAAAAACTTTTTCCATGAAATAAGTTTCTCAAAGAATAGAAAGAACTTCATTAAACCAAAAATAAACAAAATAAAATAAAATAATCTACCAAGCGTGAAACTACCAAAAATTAGCATCGATAAATAAATGAAACCCAAAACGAACAGAAAATTACAATAAATAACCGAGTCAAACTCAAAATGAGCAGAATTAACATGAGTAGGGCTCCAAAACCCCATAGCCTTCCCAAGGCCATAACATATCTTTACTGAAAAAATAAAATGAATATGTATTTGTCAGTTTAATATACATATACTAATATTTAGCAATCAAAATGTTAATATTATTTGATTTATTAGTTATAAAAGTAAAAAAATTATATATTTATTGAGTGTAACAGTAATAAGTAATAAGTAACAGTAATAAGATAACAGTAATAAGTATCTTTTATTCTCGGGCATTATCATTAATAAGGCATATATTACTAAAAAATACAACAAGCTTATTTACAACAACCTTTTATATTTCTTACTTTACTAGGGTTTCAGCTATCCCTGCAACCATGATTTATTTGAAACTTGAAGAGATTCAAATTTACAAGGATAATCTTTTCCCGTTTTCTTTCAAGGAAAGGAGAGACAATAAGGAAGTAAATTAATAAATTAATTAATCTTGCAATAAGGAAGGAAAGAAGGAATAGCAAAGGAAAATAAGGAAAAGAGATAATAAGAAAGAATAAAAAGGAAAAGAGAGGAAATAAGAATGCTAAGAAGACGCGGGTATGACTATAGATTCTTCTTGCCATATTATCCATGAATTAAGACTTCATTTTTATAGCAAAAATTTTGATTCAAGTATTTTGGGGGAAATGGGATTTGGGAGGCTGGATAGTTGCGCTCCAATCTTTTTGGTCCCTTAAAAAGAGCAATAGAACTTTTAATTAATGTACAAATGAGCCCTCTCTCGATGTCCTAGGACTATTGGTCCGATACGGTCACGATAGGAGGGATAGTCTGCGAACCAATAATAGAATATTAGAAGCTATAATGATGGTAATTGTCAAATATGACTCTGCAAAATTGAAACTCCAAAAGACGCAGGAGATCTGCTAGATGCTTACTAGAGATAAAAACTTATAGATTATTTTAGGTACCAATCTAACTGACGGTAGCTGTTCGAAAATTTGGTTCCACTTCACTTTGTAGGGCTATAATAAGAGAAAGCTTGAAATGACTATGATACATATGGCGGACAAAGAAAAAGAGAAATTCAAAGATCGTCCTTGTCACCCAACCATCTAGGGCAAGACAAAAGGAGGTTGTCTAGGGCAAAACAAAAGGAGGTTGTCACCGAAGGGAGATGTCACAAGGAAAGACGGAAGGGAAATGTGTTTAAGGAGGGGGTTGTAAAGAAGGAGGCTTTAAATAAATTGGTATGGAGGAGGCCCATGTATAGCTGTGTTGGCATAAGGTGAGTCGGTTTCAAAGGGAACTTTTAAGAGTATGTGTAGTAGAATAGCGAGCAGCCAAATTATGAATTGACATCATAATTTGTTCTCATCGAATTTTTATATAGATCTATGAGGAAGAAAAATGAATGCTGAGCATTAACTTGCATATACATTAAAGAAACTTTCTCTTCAAATTAGTGATCTATTTTAATTAGTTTACTTCAATTGAGGGATTTTTGCTGAATTAACCAACGTTTTTCTCATGTTATTTTCCCATTTCTTAATGTCAATGATAAGCCCTTACTTAATTCCTCATGTTAACTTAATATCAAACACAGAATGGTCATTGAATTTTAGTAATTTTAGTAATTTGTTTTCTCAAATATTCTATAATTCTTTAGCCCAGCTATTTTGATGTAAAATAGACTTAGCAACTTTTTTTCTAATCTTTGAACTATCTTTAACAAAATGGGCTAAAGGGGATGCATTTGACGAAAAGAGGGCGTGGGGGAAGGGGCTAGTTGCACTCAAATCACTTCTCACTCTTAATACGAGCACTAAAACTTTCAATTTCCAATCAAATGAGCCCCCTCCATGGTTCATACGACCACCCCTCTTATAAAAACTTTGAGTCCCAGGGTACAACTTTTACAAGTGCATCCAGGTTCTGGAAGGGTTGTGTCAACCTAGGAGTTTCTGTTACCTGATGTTTGATCTGTTTTAAAAAAAAAAAAATAGATATCTGAATATTTTGATCGGATTCATTTGGGGAAAGAAGGGGCGGGGGGGTCTAGTTCCCCTCCTATAGCTTTTTGACTCTAAAAAAGAAAAAAAGATTTTAAATTTCCAGTCAAATGAGCCCCTTCTAAGTTTATACAACCAACCCTTCCATATAAACCTTATATACACCCAGGGAATAACTTTCAACACGTGCCTCCAGACTCTGGGGGATTTTGTTGACCCCAGAGTATTCTTTATTATTGATTTTAGAACTATTTTGAACAAAATGGCTATCACAAAGTTTTGATTGGATGCATTTGAGGAACAGACAGCGTGAGGGGGGGAGGGCAAGTTGAACTCCAATCTCTTTTAATTCTTAAAAATGGAAACAGAGCTTCCAATTTCTAATCGAATGAACCCCCTTTCAAGTTTATAACACCACACTTTCCATATGAAGTGCATCTGGAAAAGAAAAATTGAAGCCTTATGGCCTTTCCTATAGACAACGAAAAAAAAACATTGCCTCTGATAACATTGTTTTGGTTCGTACTTATTCGGGAGTCAAGCGAGGTTACGTTTTATGCTCATCTATACGGATCAGTTTGATGGACTCTGTCCAAAAGAACACCGTCAATGCTATACGAGATCATGGAATCAAAAAAAGAAAGTAAAACTTGTCCCAGACATAGATTTTGCTTACAATTTGACTTTCCTAGTTGAAAAAGTAAGCAAAATGAAAGTTTTCTTTTAGCTTCTGAGAGCTAAGGGTGCAAAAATAAGTTTGAAAATTAATGTTAAAAAATACTAAGTTACATTGAATAAAATTTAATACAAAGACTATACAAAATAATAATACAAAATACATAAAAAATTTTCAAGGCTCTAAAATCTTTCTCTTTTTCAAGGTACTTTTCATCATGCTTGCATATCGTTTATGTATAGACTACCAAGTGAGACCTCAAGATCGTTATGCAAAGCTAAAAATACTGAACATGCGAAGTGAACTTGAGATTCTATCTGCTAATAAACCTTATCTTTTTGCAGGTGGGGGAGTTAGTATTGTTTATTTATTCCTGCATTTTAAGACCTTTTTAAGAATCAAAGAATTATTTCGGGAGGGGGTTTCAAACATAGTGTTATCTTCACCTTAGACACCATCTTGGTTAATAATGAATAGTAATCATCTACCAGGTCTAGCAATGGGGCTCTATTTCTGAAAATATTACCAGTTTCCCTTAGCCTTTAACTTCAAGTGTCCGCTGACAGAAATATTTTGACCTTTTTTTTACTTGATCCCTAGAAAAGTATACAAACTTGGATATTCCGATCTTTTGAATATGCTAATCAGACTGTATTGTGAGTTGTGTCCCACACCAAGAGACATTTTGTACGTCTATTGGCTTAGGGCAGCTTGGTTCTGCCTTCAGTCGCAAGCAGTAGTATTCTAGTTAGATTTAAGATTTTACTTTTTAATTCACATTTTTAGCCATTCTTATTCTATTTAGTTGATCCCAGAACTCTAAAATGGTTACCTTCATCCCTAATAGATGTGGAGCCACATTTCTGAGACTCAGGTTCAAATTTACATGATACAGAAATGCTGGGAAAAGTGCTCATCGGACCATCTTCAAGTTTGGGAAAACATTAAAGGGTCCAAAATGTCAACCTGCTTCTTAATGTCACTTGGTAAAGCATCATCAACTTCTGAAAACATAAATTAAAAGGGATGTAAAACAATTTCGACAAAAAGAGTATTTAGTAAATTTAGGCAAAGATGTAGTTCCAAAAAACAATGTGATGTAAATAGAACACCTTGTTCTATAAGAGCATTTTAATTAATGAGATCCTCAAAAAAAAAAAAAAAAAAACAGAGCCACTTGTGGCTCTTTAGTTTTTTAAGTGCGGCTCTGGCACAACATCCACGAAAGCGAAGTAATATTTTCATTAAAAAAAGTTCGTAAGAAAAAGTTGCATTTTATTTTTATAAATTCATTTCTTCTATAAATCGAGAACATGTATAATTTTTTGTTTAAGTTGAAAGATTTTAAGAACAAAAGCAGATATTTTGAAGAGTATTAAAGTTACCATTGTCTTCCAAAGCCATTAAAGCAGAACAATTACAATTTGTTCGAATATAAAGACACAGCATATTGAAGATCTCAAACTGGTTTCGGATTTATAAATAGCAGCTGACAAGTCTTGTGACATAAATGCACAAGTTTCACTTTTTGTATGATTTATGTTTCATTCAGGGCCTAAAGAAGAACTTTTAGGATTATCAGATGTCAGATGTCGCAAGTGCTGTAATTGAATGTTTAGATAAGCATCATAATCCCGTCGATAAAAAATTCTACTGATTTCAACAGACGGGGCCAAAAGTATGACCAAAGTAAGAAAAAGGGTCTGTTGCTATTTTAAAAGAAAATCAATCACGAGATACTTGTTTACCATTGCATCATTCATCAAAGCACTTCGTGCACAAGCCTTTTCGGAAGCAATTTGTAAATTTATGGAATTAGCGATTACCATTATAAACTCCATTTTAGGCAAAGTTCTTAATCATCGCCAATTCAAATAATTTTTATTTGAAATGGAGAGTGAGTACCCTGATCTTCTGCTTCATAACAAGGTTGGTTATCAAGAGGGGACGTTTGAAAACGTTTCGCGTCCCTTTTTGTCGAAACTAATGCATTTCTTCTTGAGAAGGGCGTACACTATCCAGAACTAACAGACAATCAGTGGATGAAACAGTTTTATGTCATGGTAGAGATGATACGTTTTATCTAAATCAGCTTGATCGTAAACTAAGGGAAAGAAAACTTAATAAAGCAATAAAAAGTTAGAAAAAAGCAATAACATTCGAAAAAAATTGCTTTGGATGACCTGGAGAAGGAAGACATGAGCAGTTTCAACACCTGGAATAGCATTCCTGACTTACAATCAGCTGAAAAAGCTCGTGTTTGCTCTTCTTTCCCTTTTGGTTCTGCATGTATATGGAAAAAAATTCTTTTTCAAGCATGAACATTATCAAGAGTAAACTGACAAGTTGATGAGAACTTGGATTCAAGCCAAAGATTGAAAACAACAAAATACAAACCTGACTGACTCAAACTTCACAAGGAGATACAAAGTACAAGTATATTGTTTGCATTAATAAATATTTAATAAGCATGAAATTTAGTTTTATTTAATGTACTACTTATTTATTAAAATAAAAATGACACGGATATTTCATTTGCATAAAAACGAGGCGCCTTCAGCATAGAAGAAGCAAAGATTAAAAAAATAAACTAAACTAAAAATAAATAAAAACCATAACCAATATTAAACTATAATTGTCACCTAAAAATATCAACCAGGACTGTATAGGTCATAGATCTAAGATTACTGGAGGGAGTTTCTTTGGTAGCCTACCTGTCTGTAAAAATTTCGAAGAATTTTTGCAGTTTTGAATTTTAAATCCCGGAAAATGCTCGGAAAATGATGGTTCCACATTGAATAAAAAGATTTCCGTCGACTGGTGCGCTGGGTAATAAGTGATCCAATAAAGGAAAGTTCTCTTCCTCTTGGGGAATAACTGGTTTTTCATCCAAAAAAATTTTTCTTGTTGGTTTCCGACAGATGAATAACTGTTTCTAGGCCACACAGATAGAGTGTCTGAGTCTATTTCTTGTTTTATGCATACAGTGGCAAAATCAGCTTTCAAAGATATTTCTCCTTGCTTGGAAGACAAATGATTCCCCAATTGTGATATCGTTGTCTCCACTAAAATAAAATAAATAAAATAATAGAAATCTACCTTTCTTAGGTATTAGGTATTACATAAGAAAAATTTGAGACGTGTTCACTGGGTCAGAGAAAAATAGCAGGCGCATAACTACCCTATGCAATATCCTATAAAATTAGTTTTACTATGAATATGGCCTGAATAATATTGGTAAATTTTATGGACTTCATTAATTTTTGGGAACAAATGATAAATATATACGTATACAAAACACAATAAGACAAATATCTAAGATTTTTGAAAGAAGACGGCACCCCTAAAAGTAAAGAAATCTTAATGAAAACCAAAGCATCAGATTCAGCGCATCCGAGAACATGGATGCCCATAAGGGGGGGGGGGAGAGGGGGGGCAAGGGGCAGCTACAGTGCCAGACGAAGCTGCTTTTCAAATTTTTTTTTTTCAAGACTTTCCTCCTTAGGATAATAACAGCAAGTTGTGTGACTATGTTTTTGTTGCTGCTAAAGTTCTAATAAGCACATACAGGCATGGGCACCCACAAGGGGGGGGGGCAAGGGCGGGGGGAGGCATCCGTTGTTTTGTACTTTTACCTTAAATTTCCCTATTTATCTACAAAACTACTTTTTATATGTGACAAGCTGAATTCAATAATGAATTTTCTATTTGGACCAGATGTTACTTTATAGGGCCTTGCCCATCCAGTCTCGGGCAAGTGACCCGAAAATTTTAAAATTTGTGAAAAATTCAATTTTTTTTCAGAATGTGGGGCTAAGCTTAGGCAACGAATTGGTACTATTTGAAAGATAAAGATGGCTTCAAAAGATTGTTTGCCTGTTATTTCAAGCAAATTTATGATCCAATGTCAATTCTAAATTCCTGGTCAACCTCCTTAAGACTATAGGCGGTCGTGCCTTGTTTGCCTCTCATTAGAGGCAATCTAACGGTCTTATGTCAATTTTTGAATTATTGATCAGCATGCCTAAGACTCTAGGCAGGCATGCCTTTCCAAAAACTAACCTGACAAGTATGTGTCCAATAAGAGAGTCATGCATACTTCTGCCATTTACCCGTGCCCCAGCCATTTAAACATTTGCCTCTCAATTACTTGGACTATCTGTCTTGGCTTTTCTCTGTCTACAATTACCCAGCGTCTTGATGCAACCTATTGCAAAATACTTGATAACTTCAATTCAAGTCTGCCCGAGTCAGCTAAAAAGTTTCACTCCTTTGGTGCCTTCACAAAAATTATATAAAAATTTGATATCTCGTTTTTTTTAATACCCTCCTGCGGTTTATGTTTTTGGGCCAAGTTGGTAATGTACGTTTGTATTTAAAAAGCAGTCTGTATGTTAAAGTAAAAGTAAATGTAGTTAAAGTAAAACTATATGATTACGCCAGATGTAATGCCAACATGTAACAATGTAAAAGGGTGGCAGGTCAAGTCACCTTCACAGGTAAAGTTGGTAATTAGTAAAAGCTTATCAACATAATGGCGTCAAGAGAGTCAAACGAAAAAAAACTGAATAAATTATCAAGTAAAGACAAAGAAAAAGAGCAAAGAGCAACAAAACAAAAGAGGAAGAGAAAAGAGAACCGAAGTATCTACTGCAAGAAAACGGCTTGAAAACGGCAAGAAAATAAAAATGAGCTTATGTATTATTTGGTACACTCCCAGGAACAAACCTCTTTTATCTGTTCGTATTAAGAAAGAATTAGCTTACGCTCAGTGGAAAACAAGCGGGCGACAGACTACATAGGAGTTATATAATTCGGGCTATATATTTGCACACTAAGTTGGTGAGGGTAAAGTATTTGGACGGCGTAACGTTAGAAAACAGTTCTTACTTCATAATATGTAGAATAATTGTACATGCATAAACATTTTGCATAAAGAACCGCTATATTTTATCCTTCCCCCTCCCTAATGTGCAAACATATAGCCTAAATTTGTTAATAAAGTATTATATTTTCATTATATTTTGGTATATTTCATCAGGATTAACCTAACTTCACTTCTCGACTGTGTACATATAATAAATAATTACTAAAAAAATAACTGAAGGAGAAGATTTGGCTTCCAATTCTTTAAAAATTATTGCAATATTCATATTTGGCCCTTTGGCCAATAAGTTTTCCGACCACAAACAATTCAAACACAGTAAGAATTTGCCTTGGACCATTTCTCTTGACATCTCCAAATGTAATATTTAGTCTGAAAAGAGAAAGTGAGACAAATAGAAAGAATTTTGAATAAGTATTCTGGCAACATGCACCAGTGTAAAATATCCCCTGGAAAGTCCACTCCCAGGAAACTTCCTTCACCAAAGAAAAATTATCTCAGTGAGTAATTTTTGAATTTTGATCAGACAACTTTAGGGATAAAAGGACGTTCTAATTTTTGTTAAAATGAGCCCTCTCCCAATATTCTAGGACTATTCGTGCGATACGATAACCCCTAGAAAAAAAAAAACACACATCCGTGATCTTTCTTCTGGCAAAAAAAATATACTAATATCACATGTTTGCAGACGGGAACTCGAAACCTCTACAGTAGGGTTTTCTAACACGCTGAATCATATGGCGTGACTTTTATTGAGCTGTCATGACTTTTAGGGGTGTTACCTCCCTTTTTGTAAATTCAGGCTAATTTCCTCAGGCTTGGACCTTTTGATTGGTAACGCTAAACTTAATGAATCTTGCTTATTAGGAATCAACATAAAAAGCCAATTCTTTTGACACATCTAAACCCTGACATCAAAATTTCGTTTCGAGTTTCGTTTTTTCATTAAAAATAATCAAAATAGAAAATATGATTTGTAGGCCTAGCTATTTTAATTGTTTTTTTTTTTACGAGTTTCGTAAACACTGAAAGTTTTTATATAGACCAATATGTTGTAACTTTTGTTCAGGCATTTCCATGTCTGATACGTTTAGTTTTGACCTTGTTGACCTTTGTTATGTTTAATATTGTATTGCTAAATCATGAAATATTGCTCATGTATCAGCAATCGTGGAGAGCAAGTTTAAGACCCCACTTTTTTAACGGCAAGGTGAAAATCTTCCGTAATGATCATCTTGATCATTTAACGTTTTACCTCCAACCATGTCCTCCTCCCAGCCCGATGTTGGACAATTCAATATGCCTAAAGAAGTTTCTCTACGTCCACGGAATTTACTCTTGTGCCGTCACCATAACCTCACAGACCATTTTAATCCAATTGAACCGTCCCCAAAACCCTCTTGCTTGTTTCGGGGGGTAATTGCTAGGGGGTTTATTTTCGGGGGCATTCTTGTTCGGGGGGGAATTGCCGGGAGGTTAAACGCCTAGAAACCCTGTTGACAGTCAAGTTTCTCAAATCACTTTTAATTTCATAGTTTTTTAGTTACAAACGGTAAAAAATGACCAAACCCGAGGTGCTATGAGAATGAAATCGAGTAGATATTATGGCTGCAACAGAATCAGAGTCCTATACCCCAAGAACCCATCACTTGTCAGAGTTTTCAGTCTATTAAGTGCCGTCCAGAGATCACCAAGTCGGAAATAAGGTGGTAATGTCTATTTTTTTGTTTTTATACTAAGAGTAATCTTTACCCAAATATTACTTCTACCCTTAGTTTATCTGAGTATTCTTAAATCCTTTGGCTAAATATTAAGCTGTAAGTATTCCGTCATCCCTTTAATATCATTATAACAGCCGTCTTCTATTACTTGCCGATTCAAAATATTGATGCATAAATTCTTGTAGGGATTGTAATTAAATGCTGATTTTGTAATTTCTAAGTGTCCTAATATCGAACTTTTTTTCAGTTGGTAACGTCTAAATATATAAAAAGATTTAGAAAGTGTTCCAGAGACAAACTGTACATTAATGAACCCATAAAAACACTAATTAGAACTAAATTAAATATTTTCTAGATGAAGAATGATAAACTGGATGACACTATAATGTCAAAATTTTAAAAGAGAAACTATTCCTTTGAACATCTAAACATTCATCTGAAAAAGATTAAATTTGAGGAAACTAAAAGAAAAATAATTTAATTCTTAAAAAGGAGAACAAATGTATATTTTGATACAAAAAACCGAGATTTTATTTATTTATTTTAAACACAGTTGAAGATACTTCATTAGACAGACATTAGAGGGCAACAAACGGTTTAGGACTCTGAACCTGCAGATTGATCTTTCTAAGTGAATTTCGACAAGAGAGTGTAAAAGCGATAAAAGAGTGATTTTTTTTCTTGATGTTTATTATTCAAATAAGCATAAACTAATATATCGTAAACTAAGATTTGTTCCACATTATTTGTTTTGCTGTTTGTTCTTACAGCAGTATAAGCTTACAGGAGCATTGTCAATAGGAAGGCGCCTTGTGCCATTTGTATTTTTCTTGCTTTGGAAACAAGTTATCATAATCAATGTGTTTACATAGAACTCCAACCTGATTAAACTCGATTATATAGTCTTATAGTAGTTAATATTTATTGTGCGTGTTCTTACTGATTGCCTTCCGAAAACAAGGTCAAATCAATAGTGGCAGCCAAAACCGATTTGAAGCAACAATCTGTGAAAACATATTTCTTTTCCGGGATACTCCTTCAGCTAAAAATACAATTCATCAAACATTAAAATATAAAAAAAACTAGCCCCCTCCCCACCACCAAAAAGACAAATAGAAACATTAAATATTGTTAATGGAAGAATTTCTGTGGGCTATCCACTCCTCCAATACAACCAAAAAAAAACAATTGATTCACCTGCCTAAAAATCTAACAAAACCAACATATTAAATCTGAAAACTTAAACAGTCTAAGGTCAAGCTAAAACAGGGGACCAATTCCTTATAAAAACTGGTTCAACCAAAACAAGTTATTTTAAAATATCAAGTAGAGATTATCTCACCCTCAGCAACCGAAGGAGTGTCACATATTGGAGGGTGAGGTGCCCCTAATTTTTTTTCAGCCATTCAGTACAAACAATTGAGTCGCTAAAAAGGTGATGTAAAGCGCTGTTATTTTACTGGCTTGTTTTATATTAGGAAAATGGATTGATCGAAACACATGAGGTAAAGTAAATAGAGGAAGATTGGCCAAAAAACAAGAAATTTTAATAGCAATATCACCCAAATCAATCAGTAAAAGCGACTTCCCCTAACATTTCCTCTAGTGACACAATGGAACCCATGTGATCACAGTAATTTCTAGTTCTGAGATGTTGTGATGCTGTTACAAACGAGACAAAAGATTTTCTTCAACAAATTTTGAATTCATAAAATATTTTTTTATGAACAGGAAAAGAACTCATTTTTCATAAAATTATCATCATTATCATTTCTACCTATCCTCACAACAGTAAAATCATGAGGTCTTAATAATGAGCTCTTAATAATTTGTCAACCAAACTTAAGGCAACTTAAAAATCAAAATACAAGCCCAAAACACATCTTCAACACACTAAACCAAAACACACCAAACTTCAATGATCCCGTGTTACAAAGAGGAACCAGAACAAAACTCCCTCAAAAATGTGCATCCTACACAGACTATTTTGAAGCAATGCAAATATATATATTTCATATAGTTATGCAAAGAATACTGCATTGCAACTTTTATTTTATGTCTAATGTAGTATCCTTTAACATAATTTCAAACAATGCAAATATACTTTCCGTACAGGCATGCAAAGAATACTGCATTGCAAGTTTATTTAACATAATTTCTCCTTTGTTCCCTAGTGTTGTGTTTATGATTACTATTGCCTATTGTTGTCTTCTGTGATTTCTTCTTTAATCTATAATTCAGTCGGAAACACTCAGAATTAACATTTAAGAAAAACTAACTAATAAACAAAAAACTAAATCTGATCCTCAGTTGAAAAATAAGGTCCTCAATATGACCTCAGCTCTGGCAGTACTTTAGTTTGATCATGCATGTCTGAAGAAATGAAGGGAAGATTCCTATGAACAGGCATTTTTTTTTTTTTTCAAAATTTGAGACTTAGAGGCTAGAAATTAAGTTGGCATATGTTTTGACTTTAAAAAAAAACAACTAATTTTGCCCTCTTTGATTGTGAAGGTTAGAAAAATTTGAAAATAAATATAAAGTTTTTTTTTGTATTTTGAAACTTAAAATAACAAGATAGAAGAACAAGAATGATATTTTTTCCTTCCATATTGTCATCATGGTTGCAGCAGCAGCTGCAACCTAGTAAAGAGCAAACCACAACCCATAGTAATCAAAAGTTGAAAAACGTGTTCTCGAAAAAACTGTCTAGTGAAAAAAAATTGACATTTGACAGTGAATCAGGAATGGTAACTATTGTTTCGGTTAATCTTAGAAGTAAAAGTTTATTGCAAAAAGAAATTTATAGTGATTTCTAAAAAGAGCCAGAAACCCCTTGAAAAACGCGTCAAATTGAAATAAAAAGTGCCTCATTGGAATCAGTATGCTTGAAAACCTTTTGTAGGATAGTTAAAGTTCCCCACCTTGAACACCAAGGAAAATGACTTTTTTGCACTGATCTGTCTCCCTTTTTGTTCTAGAAGGTCTAGGGGGTGGCCAGAGCATCATAGAGAGGTGTGTAATAGCTCATTAGAAAGCGCAAGTGCCCTTTATAAGTGACCAAAAATATTAGAGGGCAAATAGCTCCCCCCCTACAGGCCCCCTCCCCCAAATAGTCCTATAAAAATTTTGAGATAGCCATTTTGCTTAACATAGTTCAAAGGTCCCATATATATGGTTTTGATGATGATATAGTCCCTGGAGGAGGACTGTATATGGTATCGGGCGTATCGATATCATTCGTATTAGTACCGCATGTATCTTATCGGGAACAACGGCATTCGCTGTGGTTTTTTTTTTTCAGTCATTTTCTAGGCTCATTTTTTTAAAGCCTGTCCCGGCAAGCTATCATGGTTGCAGCAGCAGCTGCAACCTATTAAAGAGCAAACCACAGCCCTTAGCAACCAAAAGTTAAAAAAACGCGTTTTGAAAAAAACTGTCTTGTGAAAAAAATTTCCATCTGACACTGACTCAGAAATGTCAACTATTATTTCGGTTTGCTTTAAAAGTAAAAAGTTTATTGCAAAAAAAAATTTATGGCGATTTCGAAAAAAACCTCAAACACCTCGAAAATGGCGTCAGATCAAAATGAAAAGTGTACCGTTGGAATCGAAATAGTCAAAACCTTGTACAGGGAAGTTAAAATCCCTCTCCCTGAACAACAAGGAAAATCATTAATTGCATCAGTAGCACTGATCTGTAACCCGTTTTTTTGTTGTTTTTTTTTTTTGTTTTTTTTTTTCAACAGGTCTAGTGGGCTGCTAAAGTTTCATAGAGAGATTCTTAATGGCTCATTCAAAAGCAGTTTCTCATATCTACGTGATTTTTATAAATTCCGCCATCTGCAAGCTCCATATGGCACTTTTTGTGCTATTTCTCAAAGGGTTTCACTGTAAACAGGCTATATCAATCAACACGGTTTGAACTTAAAGTGTAGTTTGAAGTTTCTTGAATATCATTTTAAATTTGATTATAGGACCAGAGAAAGGGACTTGGATTCAAAGATCCCTATTCCTGTGTTCATGCCTGAGAATGGGGTTGAAATTACAAACGATTTCTTAGTACAGTTCATAGCATATATACTTACTTTTTTTTCAATTTCCTTAGCTAAAACGTCTAGCGAATTAAAATCACCTTGGTGGACTGGGATGAAAAAGTTGAGAGCCATGGCTAATTAATATAAAAGCCAAAAGAGATAGTCTGAGCAACAGGCAAAGCTGGCATAAGCCTTTTATCAGAATTGTATAAAAATGATGTCATTACACTTATTGATATATAGTCTATCATCCATCCATCCTGGGGCAGAAACTAAGGTTGATAGGCATGGAGTAAGGGTAATTCAAATAGTATATCAGTTTTGTGAGCCATTTGAAGGTAATTGGAGACCAAAAATAAAAAGTTTTCTAAAATTCTTTACTCTATGCTCAGTCCTTCAGATAACTGAGATTGTTCATTTTATATGAGTTTTTCCTACTGGGAAAGCCCACTGGAATTGCAATGGGGATGACTGAGATCATTAATGAAAAAGAATGTCCACTGGACTTGTATGTAAAACGGGGGATAGCTGCTCCCTCGCCTTCTCCTGTGTTAAGTAGTGCTTAGGGTGAGAACAAATGCACAAGACAAGCATAAACTTCTCGAATTACAACTTAACTATATTATGTTATTTTCCAGGAAATTAGAAAAGAGGGATTATGAAACTTATTTACCAATGTTTCATTAGTTATAAGATTTTGTTTAAATCCGTCCAATTTTTGGCTATCGTATCAACACTACTAGACAACGCCATAAGTTTAATCAATAATACTTGGATCCTACTAGCGGAATGTGCAACTAGAATGGGCGGTAGCTTTCTTTGAAAATGGCGGGATGACGTCGCCAAGCACTACTTTAGAAAATAATTAAAAACACGATATATTCAGTGAAGTAATAATAAGAACTTCTTTGCCCCAGCAAGGAGTATACAAGGAGCACACACTTAAAACGTAACAAAAATTATTACTTCACAGTTTTTTTTTTTTTTGGGGGGGGGGGGCAAGTAATCACCGTAATATATTATATATTAAATAGGCTCTGAAGTAATAATTTTTGCTCTGTTTTAAGTTTCAACTTTGCTCTTTACTTCCCTCCGAATATTTTGTTTTTTTAAATTAATCAGAACAGTAATTAGATAACTTACCACTCTTAATATCAGAAGCTTCAGATGAGGTGATATTTTCTGTCATGCTTGGAGTTAGATGTGAGTCAATCAACAGATTCCTCCAATACACTTAAAGTCTCTTATCAGATGTAGATTACTACAAACAACACTTGGAATTAGTCCTCCCTTTTACACAGCAGATCAAAACCAAAAAGTCTCTAGAAATTAGGCAATCTATAATAACTGATGTTGTAAACTGTAAAGCAAAATTTATATTAATAAAGAGAGGTGGATATAAAGGTTAAAAAAATATTTATTATAAATCTAACTGTATTTCTATATTTTAAGTACCAAAAAAAATTAAAGTTAAAATAGTAGAATAATAGTGCTTTGCAGCTTGGAAAATTTTGAGCAATGCAAGATTGATTGTTCAAGAATAATGTTTTCACTTTCATTCTAGCTATTTATAAAGCCCACTACAAATTTACCGTGATATCTACCCACCCCCCCCCCCCTAATGTGCAAATATATACCCTGAATTGTTGATGGCAAAGTTTTGAATCACAAAATTCAGTTCTATTTTTGTCAACAGCATTTGAAAAATTGAAATGGTATGAAAAGGGTTGGAATTGAAAATCAAGTATTTTACAGGTCAGGTTAAATAAAGAGATATTTATTGGCAACAAGACTATAATAAACCCTATAGGGCCGAATACGCAATTCTTGGTAAAAAAAAATATACAATAGCAAAATAATACATCAACAACATATAGTTACCACCATAACAAAACACAACAGGTATGGTCAGAAAATACAAATACAAAGGTCATAAATATAGGTCATAATTATAAAACATTTTATACATCATAATGTAAAAAGATAAAAAAAATGACAAATAAAATAACCAAAATTTCAAAAATTAAAAAATAATATAGACAAAATAATTTAAATTTTTGGTAAAGTTATGGGTCATGATTTTATTTTAAAAAAGGGAATAATTTTTTTTTTTAATAACGTAAGGTAGAATCACCACATATCAGGGATTCTCAGAGGAAAACTCATTGCCAATACAAGTTTTGGTGCTTAAATTTCCTTACCCAGGAAAATGAGCGCAACTGCCATAGAACCATATAGCATACCCCTATGTAGTGTCACCTGTGGAATATCTATGAACAAAACAATACCCAAAAATATAAAAAATATACCCAAAAATATTCAAAGCTTCCTTGACCACAGCTCACCTATAACTGAATCAAAGTAAAAACTTCCCAACTCTGAAAGAATAACCTTTCAGCCAGTTTACCTCCCAAAGCCTTTCCACTTTCAAGCCCAATTTTTACAAACTAATTTCAAACTATCTTCCATAACCCAGCACCTGCTTGTGTTGAAACAAGCAATAAATTCCAAAATTATAAAGGGAAGAGAGAAAAAAACATCCAACAAGCTACCTCAAAATATCATTCAAAATATCTTGATAGTTTTATTATACTTAATTAAAAGTTGATTATATTAAAAAACTAAGCTTTTTAAATTGCCAAGCAAGTTTATTGGTGGAAAAATCTCTTACAATTAACTTATGACTGTTTGACTTCTACTTTTAAAATCAATGTATTTAGTACAAATCTGTGCATATTTAAATAGTTGGGGAAAATACAATTAATATATTATATTAAAACGTATATTACTTTTAAGAAATCGGAAATTAACTATTTCAAAATTAAAATCAAATGTTTTATTATACATTTTAAAAACTAATGTATTATTAGGTGTAACATTAATATCTAAATCTAGAAAATGGTCATAATTGCCTTTCCTATTGCTGGATTCCAGCTTTAACCTTGGTGGGTATATCTTATGCAAAATCTCAAAATATTCTGCACAATCACCTGAAGGTCATCTAAATATCTTTTATTATTTGAAAGCAATTAAATTATACTACTTGGGTTCTTTTTATCAATCATAAATTCATATTCTAAATAGCTTAAAAACAGGTCCACTATAAATAAACTAGCATTACCCCCTATAGGAATAACACATCTCTGCAACTAGTAGGTTGTCAACAAATTTCTACCTGTCTGGGTAACCCATTAAAAGGCTGTTGATCATGACAAAAACAGCAGGGGGGGGGGGGGCGAGAACTTTATCTTGGGGAATACCATTATGAATACAAAGGTGGGTGGTTGGAGCAGCAATTTAGATATTTGACTGCCTGTGATCTGTTTGAAAGAAATAAGGAAACTAGCTTGACTAAAAGTGTTTCAGTCTGGAATTCTTTGATAAGTTTTTTCTATCAAGATATTATGGTTAACCAGGTCAAAAGCCTTTAGTAGGTCAACATAAATTAGGTTTAGCCAGGTGTTTGGTCTTTCAAGTAGTCTCCCCATGGAGTCAACAAAGTGGATAAGGTAATGTGAGGTTGATGTAGATTTAAAATTTCCAAACTGTCTAGGATCAACAAGGGGATGAGCTTGTTTCTTGAGCCAGTCAGCAAGAAAGCTTTCATATAATTTTTGAAAAAAATAGAAGTCAAAGAGATTAGACAAATACCATCAAAGCCAGGCTTAAATTTTTTTCTTTTTTATTGGAGTTATGAAACCTTGTTTCCAAGCAGAGGGAACAGTCCGAATTGAGTGCATTGATTGAAAAGAATGGAAAGGGGCTTTGAGAGGTAATCACTAAAGGTTTTAATAAGTAGGACAGGAATATCTAGTGGGCAATTTTTTTTTACCACATCAAATAGGGAAATTAAGGGGGGTTGCAACGCTAGTAGTTTCATAAGATAGAGGAGAGAGACTTTGGACAATTGAAGCAATTAACTTGTTCAGAATATTTGCTGTTGTCTTTGGAGGTTCCTCTAAATTAAAGTTTAGTGGCTCTGGTCTCTTGATGACAAGTGTTTTGATTTGGGAATACCAATTTTTGGGTTTATCCTGGCATAGGTCTTTAACTTTATTTTTATAAAAAGATCTGGCAAATTTTTCTAATTTTTTTTTTAAAGTATTTTTCTTCAATTATTTACTTCCACAAGTTTACCTCTTTTGAATAAGTTCCATTTTTTCTGTATTAACATTTTAATATGATCATTTATATAGGGTTTATCATTAGAGCATTTTGTTTTTGAATTGATACTTGCTTCATTAATATTCATGTGTTTGGGGTTATTTTCGCTTCTGAATTGAATTGTATTTAGTTTCAGCTTATAAATTTGTTGATTTGTAATCAGAGACTCAAGTGTGTTCTTAATTATATTTCCCCTAAGATCAATGAAAGTAGAAATGTTGTTGGCTATGAACTGGAGTTTTTCCTTCAGGACTAAGAGGGAGGAGAGGGAGTGGCCACACAGAGGGCTGGATTCAAAATTGCCACAAGGAATATTTTTGGTCTGGCAGGAGGCAGCATTAGAAGGCTCACAATTAGATCCAAAAAATAGCACTAAATAGATCTTTAGTCTGGCAGGAAGCATAATTAGTAGCTAACATAAGTGGATATCTCTGTCTGGGCACTGGCATCTTTAGTTCCTAGCAGAAAATCAGTCAAGAAAAACTGTTAGGGGACTATTCTGACACCTGCTTTGGGATGCAATGATAGGGGATACCATCAGATGGCTAATTGAAAATAGTACAGTCTATATATAAAGAAAAAACCTTAGCCAAGCTACTGCTTGGCTAAGGTTCAACCAGTCCTGGTTGAACTTCCTTGAAGTAATGATATTAGGGCTATTTAAAACATTTTTTTTAAAAACCTTTTAGTTTTAATGAGCGAATTTTAATGTAAGTTTTTTTTATATTGTTTTTATTCTCTTTGTCTGTTTTTTGCTGAGGAGGACGGCCCTGGATATAGGGTCGAAATATTTACTTAAAGTTGCTTTCCACTGTCTTATATAAAGATTTTCCTGTTGTTTTACTTATTTGTTTATTATGGACAGGCAGTGTGGTCTTCGTGCTATTTGCAGAAGGGCAAAGCTTAATGAACAGGAGAAATTATGTATTTTAAGGAATTCAGGGTTTTGTGCCTGAACCTCTGTTACAGCTATGACATTAATATTCTGAGATACCCTTGAGTTCAGTTAGTTTTTCAAAGTTTAGGCTCTTGGCATTGGTAAGTAGGAACTTAGGAAACTTGAACAATTAGTATAGAGAGATATTTTTTTCAGTTGGGGGCTAAGGGATGGGTTTATAGCACTATTTATAAGTTTGGGGTAGAGACTACAACTCTTGAGGCTGGTGATATGAGACTTTGATATAGAGAAGTAGGGACTCCTGGGTGGGTTGGACCTAAGAGAGTTTGGAATTAAGGGGCCATATCATTTATACCTGGGTCACTCTTGTCTGATAATATTTTGGAGGGATATAAGATGTTGGCATTTTTAAGGGGATCAACTTGGCCAAGTTGAAATGGTAGGTAACAGACTTCTTCCCTGATTTGACTTCAGGAACTGAGATACCAATAATACTTAAGTTGTCACTGACCTCTGGATCTGGAATGCTAATTGAGTTCACCTTCAAATTGTCACTGACCTTTGGATCTGGAATATTAATTGAGTTCACATTTAAACTTTAACTGACCTTGGAAACTAGGTCCCTGTTTAAATACATTTTTGAATTGACAGTTGCTTCATTAATATTCATGTGTTTGGGGTTATTTATGCTTCTGAATTGAATTGTATTTGGTTTTAATGTATCAATTTGTTGATTTGTAATCACAGACCCAGGTGTGTTGGTAATCACAGACTATATGGCTAATATGGGCGTAAAGTTCATGACTGAGGATGCAATTCTAGGTATATATTTGCACACTAAGGGATGGAGGTATATATTCTGTGAATATATAGGTTCTAAGAAATTCAGGAATTTCTTAGAAAAAACAAGGAAAGAAGTGAAGATAAAGGCTCTCCCCTGCAAAATGTGTTAGCTAGGATTTTTTCTGCATATTATGGAGTAAGAACTGTTTTCTTAATATGTTTTCTTATGTTCAGCTGGACTCCTACACTTTAAATACTTGTTGGCTAATTTCAAGATTTGTATATAACCTATATACACAGTCAAATTAGCCATCTGGTGGTATCCCCAATATTTCAACTTACCTAGGCTATATTTAAAATATCCCAAAAGTCAGCAGCCAATAAAGTTCAATACACACTTGCCTATGATATCAGCTAAGTAGTTGGCTATTAAGGGCTCACTAGGCTAAGGTATGCACTGACGCTTGAAATATCATTAGCTGAAATATTTAGGTTGCAATTTAAGGTAGGCATGGATATATCAAGCAAACTAATCAATAAAGTTCCTTATAAACAGCAAAAAATAACTAACTAGTCGGTATCAGGTAAGAGCATACTGAAGTAGCCAACTATTCAGTGGTAAATATACTTCTACGTGACCTACTACACTCGATGATGATGAACGTAGAATCCTCCCCTCTTCCCTGAGGACTTGAGAGGCTTTCCTTCTTCTGAATCAAACTGACATATTTCACTATAGTGTATTTATTCGGTTAATGTCTTTTATGAACTTGAATATTAATTTGAGACCTTCACTAAAGTCTTTTTGAAGATCTTTCACTACTTAGTAAATCGTCTGGTACCACTATTCTTCTTTCTTTCATGAACTTCCTTATTTGTTTTCTTTTTTCCTCCGTTTTCAGACATTGAAACACCATATGATTCACCGTCTCCTCTTCACCGCAATATGTACATTTTCCATCTTCACCGTAAAATCTAGCTCTATATGCTTGTGTTGCTGCATGACCCGATCTTAGTCTAAATAATATTCTCGCCTCCGACTTAGTTAGTTCACCATACACTGCTTTATGAAATCGTTTGTCTTTCCTGTCCACTATGTATCTATTCATTGAAAATGCCTTAATGTCTTTGAATGCCTTTTCATTTAATAGCTTTATAATTTCAGATATTCTATTTACAATCTTTGGAGTAATGGTTTGTAAGACACATCCATCTCCTGCTGCACTTTTCGCCACTTCGTCTGCTAATTCATTTCCCTCTATATCTGCATGCCCTGGCCCCCACTCAAGCACAATTTCGATTCCTTTATCCAGTACTTTTTGTATTTCACTGTGGCAATAAATAATTTCTCCAGCAACCGATTGAGACTTATAAATATTTTTCAATGCCTCTAGGCCACTCTTAGAGTCCAAACAAATTCTATAGATTTCCCCATTTAGCCCGTTCTCATTCACATATCTCACAGCTTCGGCGATAGCTAATACTTCAGCTTGATATACTGTTGTTAAAGAGTCGAACTGCATCATATACCTCACATTCCTTGAGGGAATGACAAAGGCTGCTCCAACTTTTTGATCTTTCTTGGATGCATCCGTAAATATATCCACTGCTTGGCCATATTTAAATCTTTCGACATTCTAAAGGACTTCGTCACGTCAAGACCATCCCATAGTTCAAACTCAGTTTCACAAGGGAATGTTCTAGCTTTCCATTGCGGGACAATCTCCAGATTCAGCACTCTCAGCATTTCTGTTACACTGCACTCATTTGTGTACTGTTCCATAATTTCCTTGGCTCTTACTAATCCATGCATCTTTCTGCTTGAACACCATAATCTTCCTTCTTTAAGAAGTCTGGATTTAATCGGATTGGATTTGTCTGCAGTCCACGTCTTTCTCAAAAATTTTAAAGCTAGGATTTCTCTCTGAGCAGCAAGATTAACAAGTCCGCTTTCTGATAAAAGGAATGACCTTGGGGTGGTTTTTCTTGCAGAAAAAGCTATTCTTATCGCACTGTATTGAATTGTCTCTAATTCTTCCAGCAATGACTTACTGCCTGCGCAGTATATCAGGCTACCATATTCCATCTTGGGTCTTATGTATTTTAGATAAAATTCTACCATGAATTGTGGTTTTGGACCAAAATTAGCACCAGAAAGCATCTTCATAATATTTATCCGTCTTTCGCATGCTGTCTTCAAAGTTTTTATATGGGGTTTGAAAGTTAGGTTTTTATCAAAAGTCAAACCAAGCCACTTAAATTCATTTACAAATTCTATTTGTACGCGGTTCAGCATTAAGTTAGGTAGTGAAAAGTTCCTTTTCCTGGTTATCAGCATTGCTTTGGTTTTCTGAGTTGAAAATTTAACACAGTTTTTCTCCTGCCCATATTTCTAACGAGTTAAGTGTTTCTTGAATAGTCTTTTGTCCTTCTTCTATGCAATTGGTGATAACCCAAAAAACCATTATCATCAGCAAATCTACCAGCTCTTTCACCACCAATGTCCAACGGGATGTCGAACTCACTAATATTATAATAATCAGGCCCCAGAGTCGAGCCTTGAGGGATCCCTCTACGCCTCAATATTCTCCTCACTGATGTTGCTTTTCCTATCTTCACATTTACTTCTCTTTTCATTAGAAAATCATGTGAAAAACCAAGTAAACGTCCTTTAATCTTTGCTTCTAGCACCCCTTCCAATATATGTCTGTGAACCATGTTGTCAAATGCCGTTTTCACATCAAGGAATACTGCTATTAAAAACTTCGAATTTTCCAAAGCAAATACTGCGTCATTTATAAAACATTGTCAAAACTTCTGTGGTAGATCTTTGTTTTTGAAAGCCGCACTGAATTTCCTTTAATATCTGTGCTTTCTCTAACGCCCAATTTAGTCTGACTTTAACTAATCTCTCATAGACTTTACCTAATACCAGAAGAAGAGTTATCATTCTGTAGTTTTCTAATGTGGTTGAATTTTTTTCCTTGTTTTGGGATCATAGTGACTATTCCATCTTTCCATATTTTTGGGAAACATCCTTTGTCCCAAACAGTATTCATGATGTCTAATAATACACTTACCCATCTCTCATCCAACTGTTTGACATATTGAGGATAAATTCCATCGTTTCCTGGTGCTGTTTGTGGCAGTTTTTCCAGCACTCTTTTCAATTCTCCAATTGTAAATGATTTGTTGTATTCTTCTTCATTACCTTTCTCACTTAGTCTCTTTGCTTTGGCAATTGTTTGTGCTTCCTGGTTACTTAATTCATCTTGATTGCCTATCACCGACTCCACATATTCTGCTGCTCTATCCGCCTTCTCTTGATCTTCAGTAACTGTCACACCATCTACAATCAAAGGACTGTTCTCAATATTTTCATTCTTCCCATTAATTAAATTTTTCACCACACAGTAAACTTGATTTGCAGGTTCTCTGAAATCCAATCTTCTAAAAAATTTTCAAAAGATGTTTCTTTGCTTCAATGATTTTCTTTCTAAATATGGCATATCTTCTTTGACACAACATGTAATTTTCAAAATTTGGGAATTGGTTATGAATTTTCCTTGCTTTGACTAACTCTCTTTTTGCCATAGTACAGTCTTCATTCCACCATAGACTAAATTTTTGTCCTTTTTGTCTTCCTCCTGTCTTAGGGATCACCTGTGTCTGCAACTTCTCTCAGTTCATTTTGGAATGTCTCAATTTTTGCTTCAAAGTCTTCCTGACAATTCACTTTACTTCTAATGTCTATATCTTTCAATTTTTTCTTTAAATAAATCCCAATTTGCTTTCTTTAGATTCAGCTTCCTATCTGTCTTGTTTTGAATTCTTGTAGCATTTTGGGAGTACAGCTCTGTGATTATTGGGTAGTGATCACTATACAAACATGACACTTTGTCATTCTTTATTTCTACCTTTTGAAGCTAAGCTCGCTGATCCTATAACGAGATCTATTGTTACTGTTCTTTCTGTCCTTCCATTAAGTCTGGTTGGCAAATCTTTGGGAGTCAAAAGAGAAACTTCACCATTCTCTAGCAGGAAATCTGCTACAATTTTTCCATTTCTATTTTCTAGTCCACAAGTGCACCATGCTCTATGATGAGCATTAAAATCTCCCATTATCATCACTTTATCTCCTTTAGGTACTAAGTCCAGTATTTTTTGTAAGATTTCAGGCGTTTTCAAAGAATTTCCATTGGGAATATAGACATTAAATATATTCACTTTCAATGATGGTGACAGATATAACTTACATTCAACCACTTCCATCTCACAAAGATCATAATGATTAAAATAGATAGGAGTGTAATTGAGTGGCTTCTTGATTCCAATTATAACTCCTCCACCATCTTTATCCAATCTGTCCATTCTAACCACTTTGTAATTCCGAAACTTAGGATTCATATATGGTTTTAAGAACGTTTCTTGAATACAGAAAATATCGGCATAGACACTGGTACAATAGTCCAGCAGAAGATCTTTATTCACTTTAACCAAAGATTGAGCATTCCATGACATAATTTTCAGCCTTTGTCTCAAAGTCATTTGTTTTTACACTGTTGAATTACTGAACTACAATCCAGCTCTGCAATTCCTAGGTTTTTGATAAACTTATATAATTTCTCTACCTTCTCTTTTAACGGTAAGTTTGCCATATCCAATAATTCTGGTGATAGCAAAAGTCCAATAACAATTTTGTTTGCAGTATTGTTTATAGCTTGTTTAACTTCAAGTTGGGGCACATTGTGTGTTCTCACTGAATGTTCTTTGTAAACATTCTTATTGACAACTTCAGCATATGATCTGTATACAGTTTCTGCTCTCCCGTAGCTCATCTGGTGTTTCTCTGCCACTTTCAACACTTCCAAATTCCTTCTTCTAACACTACATAACGAGGAGGTAGAAGGATGGTTTCTTTTGCAATTTACACACCTGAAATAATCTGCTTTCTTCTGTTGTTCTAAGTTTTTTCAAAGGGCAGACAGCTGACTGATGTTTACCAGCACATCTCAGACATAGATCTTCTTTGGCCCTGCAATTCTTCTTGATATGTCCATATCTTTGATATCTGTGGCACTGTATTATTGGTCTATTATATTCTTGCACAATTCTTTTCCTACCACACATCCAAACTGCAGGTGGCAGGAAGTTACTTTCAAAAGTTAATAAAATTGCCAGGCTGTCCTCTAGCTTCCTTGATTCACGATTGAACCACTTTTCTTTTTGCACTTATAACTGAAATTTGACTGTCAATACTTTCAATTACCTCTTGTTCTGACAGTTCCAAAGGGATACCTTTGATAATTCCTCTCACAGTATTGCTTCTTTTCTGAATGTTCACATTTAATCCTCCAATCACTTTTATACTCTTCATTTTTTCACATGCTTCTTCTGTTTTAACAAATATGATCATCTTCTTTCTTTCGTTGAAAGTTTCAAATTCAAATTGATCACCTTTCAGTATTTCTTTCAGGCATTTACCAAGGCTGAAGTCTTCTGGAAGTTTCTTCGATGTATCTACTTCATTAAGTTCCACTACCAATCCAAATCTGTAGAGATCTTCTTCTGGGACTTCAAACTCCTGATTTACTATGAACTTCTCCTTTTGAGGCATCTTCTTGCTGGCATCAGCATGTGAGTATGTCACTGAATCTATTCTTTGGTTCATTTGGTTAGCTTTCTCAAACTGAGGTTGTGCACCGACTGGTTCAGATACTCTTCTTTTCACTGCTGTCTTTTTTGGGCTACTGACAATGCCTTCTGCTTTGTAAGGGCTTATGCAGTTCTCTAAATTCACATCCAGATCACAAGGTAAAGATGGAAATTCTTGGTCATATAAAGGGGTATATCGGTTTTGAGTAGAAATCATTGGTACATAAGGTGATGAACTAGGTATGCACAGATTTGGATGATGTAAGTTTACTGGGGGGCTGCCTGGTGCCTGAATTGGTACAAATACTTGTCCATATTGGTTGACCATATGAATACCCTGTGCAGCTTGCATCATGTATGCATTATTCAGCAGTGGAGGTGGAGCCCCTGGCTCCATTCCTCTAGATTCTGATTTATCTCCACACCACTTTAAAAGTCTCTTTAAAACTCAACTAAAATATCCAATTACCACCAATATTCTCAAAAATATCACAAATATTCTCACCAATGACTAGCTCTAAGCTCCACTAAGATTGGGTTCAATTTTGAAGTTATTCTTGTAGGCTATGATTAGCCTATTAGGTCACTGATTAAATTTACCAAAAGTGTCTGCTTCTTAATTTAGAAAAAGGTCCAAGCCTTGAGCAACACCTGCTAAATTTCAGTTGCCAGATTATGTATAATATGTTACAGGCTACCCTAACTTAGTAGGCTATATTTTGAACTGCAACCTGAGAAATTTAGAACACATTTTTTTTTAAACTATTAAAAAGATAAAAGACTTAATAAGTTCTTATGAATCACCAATACTCACTAAAGATTTTAAACTTGAAGCAAAGATTTTATCCAACGGTTTAATCTTTTCTTCTTCTTTCCAGTCCCTACTACACTCGACCCTTGATTCTTCCTGTTTTTGAATGTCCCGCTAACTTCTTCAATGCGGAATTAGTGTTGCCAAATAGTAGGTGTGGGAAAACGCCCCGTGGTTTCAAAAACAAGCCAAAGCAAGCCTATCCCGCTCAGTGTAGAAAAAATATATTAAGGAGAAAGAACAAAGGTGACGACTTCCCACAAAACTCATATTGTTTGGTAAATAAGCACCATTTGCATCTTAGATGTTGCAGGCCTTACGTTTATCATAAAATTAATAGAGCGAAAGTACTACAGAACAAGGAGAACTAAATAGATGGTAAAAGCAACTTTTTTATCTTGATATCTGTTCGTTTTCGTTCTCCTTACTAAATTTTCTATGCTGCTAGGGCGTGCCCGGAGCATGTGTCTTGGGAGTTCTGCAGGAGTAATGAATCGTACCAGGAGTCAGAGTCACCGGCAACTGCATTCAGTTGAAGTAATAAGCGTGTTCATTACAAAAACTTGAAAAAAACGCTTCAAAAATATGTTTACATGCCTTTTTTTTTTTTACTTTTTCAAGAGTTACTCAAAAATTAGGTTAGAGGGGGGGCGGGTTCTTATCTCAAATACCCATCCCCCATGGACATGACTTTACTCTTGAGTTATTTTGCATTGATTTGTATTTGATTTATTCGTACTGGATTCAATTGGTTTGGATGGGAATACTAATTATCCTGCTAAGTTCTTCAAAGCACTTTTTTTTATAAGTATCTGATTATCAAAAATGCTGGCAAACATTGAAAGATTCACATAAATGACAAACGAATTTTCAAGCAAGCCAAAGCACAGGATTTCGCGTTCAAGTTGAGTTCCTAAAGCTAAGTTCTCACTGCCCAGAAATATTCCTGGGCAGAATTTTTTCTGGACAGAAAAACATCTTGGAATTCAAGATTGTTCATACCAGAACAAAGCTCATACTGTCCATATACTTTTTCTGGATGAATTTTTTTCTGGCCATCGGAAAAATTGGCTTAAGATTCAAAAAAGGATCATGAGGCTACAACTGTTTTGCTATTGTGCTTACTTAGAAGGAGAAAGAAGAAAAAAAGGCTTACAAGCCTCAGAGACTATGAGAAAAAGAAAATTTTGGGTCAAAGACTTTTTGAAAATGAGAAGTGAAAATGGTGCTTTAAAATTAACAATAAACTAATCAATATCCTGCGTTTGACGGATGCAGATTGATGTCATGACTATTTCAGAATAAAACCTAAGCAATTTGATTACCTGCTTATTTTGGTTACACCATATATTGCAAGACAAAATACAAACTTCGAAGCAGCTATATGCCCTAATGAAAGGCTTGAAGTGACATTAAGACATCTTGCAGCTGGTGGTACACAGAGAAACCAAAGCTTCACATATTACCTGGAAGGTCGATTGCCAACCAAATTATATGGAACACTATGAATGCAATCTGCCAAGTGCTGTCCCCATTATTTTCATGATTTTCCAGTGAGCAATCTGACTGGAAGGAAAATTCCCATGAGTTTTTGGTGAAGTGGAATTTCAACCAATGTCTTAGAGCTATTAATGGGAAGCACAAGTGAATCCAGGCTCCACCAAACTCAGGGTCACAATATTTTAACCACAAGCAGTTCCACAGTATAGTTTTGATGGCTATGTGCGATGCAATCTATCGGTTTGTCTATGTTGACATAGGCAGTTATGGTCGCAAAGTGATGGTTCTGTGTTTGGTAATTCATTTCTTGGTAGGAAAGTGATCGACTGTATTTTAGATCTTTTAGGCAGTAATACGATTAATACAGGAAATGCCACCTACTTACCATATGTGATTGTTGGAGATGCAGCTTTTCCCTTGAAAACAAACCTATTAAGAACCTATTCTGGTGATCACCTTCCAGTACCAGAGGATATTTTTAATTATAGGATTTCTCGCGCTCGAAGGATAATGGAAAATGCATTTGGAATTCTTGGTGCCTAGTGGAGAATGTTCAGAGAAGCAAATAATGCAAAGCCTGAGAATATGGACTAGGTCATACACATTTGTGTTTGCCTATATAATTACTTGCGTGCAAAAGATCTTACAACTCCAAAAAGACATTCGAGGTATGTTAGCAACACAGTTATCAAGTATTTTGCAGTAGGTTGCATTAACCCTTGACGGGCCACTATAAGAACGAATACCAGGAAAAATCTCCAACGCTTCCCATGTAATCTCTAGGTCAGACTATTGACGAAAATTTTTGTTTTGCATGATTTATTTAAAATTGTCAATTTTAGACCATGTTGTAAAAATACGACATTAGCCTCTCGAGTATATAAAAATGGGGCATTTTCACTTGGTGTGGAAGGCTTTAAAAAAATCGTTTTTGGCAGTAAGGCACAGTGGAAGGTCACATTTTTCGCATTCAAAAGTGGTATATCCCGATTTGCACTCTTTGCAGCGGCTCTGCTTTTCAGTCTTTTTTTGCCAGTGATCAAGTCCATCGGCTGCTTGAGCAGATATTGCCGGTCGGATTTGATTGCGACTTCGAATGGGGCTGGGACTTGCTTCAACAACTGAAGATGGTCTAGCACTTTTACGTCTGGGCATCACACGCGCTAAGGCATACAACCCTGCAGTAACTTCAGACCTGAAGGCTCTCAAGATCATCGGTTCGTCTGTCCTTGAAGTCAGCGCTTTGACGTCTGACCTGAAAAGAAGCCAGCTATTGCAGACTGCTGTGTCAATGAGCCACCAGAAGATTCTCATATACCATTTTCGTGTCCAAAGATGAGTTCGACACATCTCCACCAGCATGTCTGCTAAATCTACGCTACCCATATGACGGTTGTACTCATAAACAATGGCTGGCCTTGAAACTTCAACCCTGGATTTATCCTTAACGTTCCAGCTTCTGCACGTATCCTGTGGCGTTATTCCTGCATACGTTGAAGCCAAGCAAACCGTGTTGTTATCTAACAATTTCACTACATTAACGCCAGAATGAATGTCAGTCCTGTAATCTGACGTTCCTCTCTCTCGTTTCTTCATTTCACCATCTGTGAGGAGCGGGCAGCCCTTCAGTCGCGCTTTGTTCAACGTACTAATACAAGGGAATCCTTTAAATTTGAGCAAACTCATTAGTTTCAAGCTCGAAAACCAGTTGTCAAAGTAAATCTTGTAGTTCATTTTCTCTAGCAAGGTACTCATCAGACGTAAAACTATGTTGCCTCCGACTCCAAGATCTGGCTCTATGTCATCTTCAACAAGAGTGCCCTTCCGTTGGTAAACTTCAAAATCATATACAAAACCTGACACACCAGCTCTTGTGAACACTTTTATTCCCCACTTTGTCGGCTTTTTCGGTAGATATTGTCTCAAGTTGCTTCGCCCCTTGAAAGGAATCATTTGCTCGTCAACTGAATGGTGTTCTTCGGGGCTGACTTCAAGAAACTTGGAACGGATTTGACTCAGGACGGGTCGAATCTTGTATAGCTTGTCAAATCCTTGTTCTCCAGGTTTCTTAGTTTTATTGTTGTCGTTGAAATGAAGAAAACGTTTGATCTTGTCAAACCTTTGTTGGCCCATCTTGTCGGTAATTTGAGGGTATCTGGTGGCTGCTTCCCAGTGCATTCGATAATAGGGAACTTTTATCACTCCCAATGATAGAATAATGCTCATGAAAACTTTTAGCTCTTCGGCAGTGAGGCAGAGGTTGCATCCCTAAGTTTGAAGTGCAAAGACGTTACTTTGTTCAACTATCAGCTCAAGAAGTTCATCGTCAAAGAATTTGTGGAAGTATTTCAGTGGAGTCTCCAAGATGCCCGGAACTTGGCAAGGTCCTCCTTTCCAAGACAGATCAACTTTTTCTATCTCTACTTTTCTCCAGTCGAATTTCTCTTGGACTTTCGATTTCTTCTTTGATTTTCCAGTACTTGCTGTTACCGGTTGCTGTTGCTGACTGGAGGGTGGAGTTTCCCCCGAGTCATCGTCACTGGGTTCAGTGTTAGTCTCCACGTCATCCTGTTCCAAGAAGAAGCGGAGATTGTCCAGTAGAGGCAACAAGTCTGCATCAGGATCATCGATAAGATCTTCTGTAGACAGGAAGTCTAAATGATCGTCATCATCATCATCGGACAAGTCAGACACCATGTCTTCTTGAATGTCAAAAATATACTTGGCCGCCTCTTCTGCGTCAATTCGGCGATTTTGAGCTCGTTTTCTTAGTCTGTCGTAAGATTCTGCCATCTAAAAAGATTCGTTTTTCGAATAATGAATTCGTTATTCGTTTCACAATTTTGAGCCACGATCGTCCGATGTTGTATTTTTACAACAGGAGGAAGTTTATCTTGCTACTGATCCAAATTCTTGCACATTTCGTGAATTTCAACTACAGTAATTCTAAACGGTATGTATTTCATACGCATATGACAAGCAAGGAATCTCCCACCTTTTCGTTTTGTTTCCAGTTTCTAACTTAGAAATTGCCTACCTTTTCATTCGTTTTTCTTATCCCTTGGTTTGGTGACTCACTGTTTACGCCACATGTCACACAGCAGCTCTTCGAAGGTATCAATCGACTGCCATCTTTCAGCCCCATCGAAAGATGTTGATAAAAGCAGTATTTTTTTACAGCAAGATGGCAGTCCAAGCTCGAAAAGTACAGTGTTGTTGTTTTTTTTTTTACAACAATTGCCTCTATAGGGTTAAGACATGGCTAATTGTAGACAGAGAAAAGCACAGACTGATAGTCCAAGAAATTGAGAGGCAAGTGTTTTAAATGGCTGAGGTACGGGTAAATGGCGGGAGTATGTATGACTCTCTTATTGGAAACCTACTTATTTGTTAGTTTTTGGAAATGCATGCCTGATTAGAGTCTCAGGCATGTTGACCAATATCTGAAATAAAAAGACTGGATCTAGTTAACATCATTTTTTTAAGAAGGGGAAAAAGCCCAGAAACATAAAGGGCAGAAAGATCACAGAATGTAGCATATAGCCTACCCAGTGCACGTCTATTATACTTCCCTCGATTTGTAAGAATCTTAGAATAACACTTTTGAACATCACGAATAGTGCACTGCCGTAGGCTAGACATTGAATTAGTAACACACTAATACCCAACCACCGAAAGGCAGAAACAGAGGGATAGATAAACCGCAACAGACTAAGGCAGCATTAGAGGAAGTCAGACCATTAAAAACTAGAAACTCACATTGTTCAATATTAAGACCATTTTTAGAAAATAAACGTGAAACTCTCAAGACCATAAATGAGAGACCTTGCTTGTATTTATCCAAAAGTAGAAGATCATCCGCATAGGCAAGATAAGAAACATCTGAGAGTCCAATGAAATAATTTGATCTAATTTCATCTAATATAAGAGAAAGAAGTATTTTGAATATACTAGGTGACAAAACCCCTCCCTGTATGACACCCTGACGTACAGGACAATCGGAGATCCAGATTTATTAACTTGGAAGAAAGAATTTTCATACCAAAAACGAAGAAGAAAAATAACTGGGAGATTTACACCGTTATTAAAAAATTGGAAAAAAAGCATGACTTTGGACTACACGGTCAAAAGTTTTAGAAAGGTCCAAAGTATATATACAAAGTGGGGACCTCTCAGCCAGGCTATTCTTAAGGGCGAAAAAAAAACACGGTGTGTATGTTGACAACCAATACCAGATTGAAACCCGAATTGATTCGATCCGAAATTTACATTTTTTCATTTAAATGAGGAAGTAAAAATGTTCAATGATTTCACTCAGGATTTTACTCAGGTTACATGCAGTGGCTATAGGTCTATAAGATGACCAATGAGAAGGGAGTCTTCCCCCTTTTTAATATTGAGGTGACGGTTCTACAAAGAAAGCTATCTGAACCCAGCGAAAATGTTGAACACATTTTGAACAACAGCTGCAAATGAAATAAGAAAACAACACACTTTAGATTTATATTATTTACACTAATAACACCAATATCAATGGATGAAGATTTCAGTTGCTTAATTGTATTGTCAACAGCAGCTACCGACACTGGAATAATATTGCCTTGATGAAGCGAAGGTGGAAGAATTTTAGAAAGTAACCGAGAATAATGTGACTGCACACAAAAATTAATTTTGGAAAAGAATTGACGAATAGTAAAGATACTAAGCTGAACTAGAAATCAAACGACCATTATAAAGATTACTTTTATCCAGCTTTTCAGTATTGATCAATTTGGACGAATCCTTTTTAGATGCAGGAAACTCCGTACCCTTATAACGAATGAATTTTAGGTACTTTTCATATTCTTTTTTTTTTCTGCTTTATATCTGCAACAGATCCCAACGTAGGTCTACAAAAATCAACCCAAACTCGCAGCCAAAGTTCTGCCTTCTTTTTATAATTCTTTAATACAGGATCGGCAGCCTTTATAGATTTCCGCGTTTTAATAGGAATAAGCTCTTCGGGATCCGCAATTTTTTCAGCTTCTTTCATATAACTAATAGTATCACCATAATATCTATCAAGATCACGTTACTACCCTTTACTTGTAATTGGAGTAGAAATAAGGCACAAGAATACAACTAAGCAATGTAGATAAAGGCAATACATACAAAGCAATATTGGCACTTTCCCAATTACTACTTTTAAACCATTTAGAATTCCCAAAAGGGGCAACATTGCAAAGACTACGTTTCAATTTAGCAGTAAATCAAAGCGATAGATGGTCAAAGTCATCAGTCTCAATATCAACATGAATAATCGAGCATTCTAGCTATGGTGAACTGAGTATATGATCAATATTAAAAAACACTACCAGACTGATGGATGTAAGAGAATGGTAAATCTTTCTTCAGAATCACGTAAGGGGGCATGCACTCCAATAGTTCTCGGGATCGATAACTTTGTTCATCTAAATCCGTCTTAAAGTCACCAAGAACTATAAAATCAAGTTTATTTCCTTTCACGATTCATAACAGAGTTTAAAGACTTGCAAGCAATAGCAAATCTATTTATTGAATCCAATATATTATTTTGACATTGAAGATAAACATTAGCAAACACAGAATTATTACTCTCACAGCAAGAGTGTGCTTACCCAAATATAAAAGAGGAACGGGTTGAAAAGATCAAAGACTTCTTTTTAAAAATACGGGCCAGACCTCCAGAAGGGTGACCACAATGGGGAACTGCATCAGAAGTAAAAACACTTGACTAGGTAGCTAAAGTGGTAACCGAGCTAGGCTTAGAAATAACAGTACCAAGGATAGCGAAAAAAACAAACGAATCGGATTATTGTACCATTCAGTACACACGAAAAATATTATTTATTTTATTTACTGAAAACCTGTCTTATTACAAAAAGAAAATGACAGAGCACTATAAAATAAAAAGCAAAATCACTATGCAACTATTACAATGTAACTAGTGTAGAAGGAGTTGGTTCCAAGCATGTATTAACAACAAAACTGACAGAGCACAACTAAAAAAACAAAAACAGAAGGGCACTATACTTTCTAGGATGAAAGAAAATTAGAAAACACAGAAATAATGAAGAACACGGGCACTTGTAACAAAATGAAGAAAATGAAGAAGAGGAGCTATGACAATGTATAAGTGGAAAGTGTGGGAAGTGAAAAAGGAGTTGTTTCGATGTGCGGTTTGAAGTTTTTTGGTTGTGTTTTTCTATGAGCTTAACAACAGCTGTAGTAGGATTTTTTATGGGAAGTCTATTGATGAGCTTTGAATTGCGTGTCCATATTGGATATCTTAGTAAATATTTTGTGAAACGGAAGAAGGTTGAACGGATTTTGAATATATCAACGTGTGTAAGAGCGTTCTTGAAGGGTGCTATATAGAGGATGTGAAGCAGAGCAACAGTGTTGTATAGGGTTGACAGATAACGGCAATTAAAACGAAGCTTAGCAGAGACTATGCAATCGTATGAAGCTGATATGCGACGTTTGATGTGTTCTGTTAAAAGATGAAGAATTCAAGAAATTTTATTTCCAATGAGAATGCCAAGATAAATGATTTGGCTGGACGGGCGTATCTTTGAATTTCAAAGTACAATTTCACCAAGAAGTGGGCCTTTCCAATTAAAAAAGACTATGTCAGTTTTTTTCAGCGTTGATTTCAAGACCAGATTTTAAATACTCGGTTTGAAGTTTTTTGAAATATTTCAGGAATTTTGTCTAAAGTCCGTCCAAGGTTAAAAATGTCATTAGCATAAGTGTGACTAAGGAGATATTATGAATAGAAGGAACGCAGGACACCTGACACGGATCTTGAGCGTCGAGGACCTAGTTGTTGAAATAACAAGGGGAGGCAATTGCACCTTGGCTTGCTCGTTCCTTAACTGGCACAGTCCTATCCTGTGGCTTCGCCAATTCATCATTCTCAAGGGGGATTTTACGTTGGACTCGTAGCTTGGTATACATATCCTTAGAGATCTGATGATAGCCGGACTTACTCCTCTTTTAGCAGCCCTTAAGAGCATAAGGGGGTGGATCAGGGAGTCAAAGGCGTGGCAAATATCGTGACTAGCCAAGGCGAGAGAAGTATATGAGAGAGAAGCATGAAGCAGTGCATTAGCAACAACTACAAGGGCGTCCGCACAACCAATACCATGTTCAAAGGAAAATTGATGGGGAGGCGTGTAACATTTTTTCTACCTCTCTTATGAACATCAGCTCATAAAGCTTGCAAAGGGTGGTTGATACATTTATGGGGTGAAAGATGTGCATTGACTGAAGGTTTCCTCCTTTTCTGCGGAATAGGAGAAAGATATCCCACACAGAATGTTGACGGAGCCAAACCTTGAGTAAAAATCATTTGCAGTGATAAATTGAGATGTTCTAAAAGCCCAGGACCACCAAATTTGATATGCAGAGCGTGAATTCCATCTATGCCTCGTGACTGCTTTGGTTTAAGGCGCATAATAGCATCAGCAACAGACATTACAGATACTATGTAATCAGAATCAGGGAAAGCATGTAAAAATTGGTCAAGCTCTTCAACATATTTGTGTTCAAGTTGGGGGTCTGGTGGAGAAAATTCAGCCTCGTGAAACGAATACCAATCAGATAAAGGATTATCGGTAGCAGATAGGGAGTTTTGGGGATCTTGGGACGGATAGACGACCAAAGGAAATAAGGATTATCTTTAATTTTTTGTGCTGTCTGTTTTGTGATTTGCTTACGGTGATTTTGAAGCTCCTTAGGAAACTTCTTCTTTGTTGCAATACGGATGGAATTAACAAGACCGGACCGTGGTCGGTCGCATTCAATCCATAAATATAGCCAAAAACTTTGCTGAATCAAGTGATTGAGAGAGACTTTGATTTTCCTGCCACTTAGGAACATTTCCGCGATGCCAACGGTTCAATGAAACAGCAGGAGATTCTGCAAATTGTAAAGCGTGGCATATCTCCGCACAATGAATATCAAGAAGGATACATTTTACCTCAGCGGGCAACAGTCAGTGCTTGATCAACAGAACAAAGGGTAACTTTATCTTGGAAAAGATTATAGAAACACTATCCCAATACAATTCAGTGTTGATTGACGCCCAATTACGTACATACGACGGATTTGGTGTTTTGGGTGATAGGCAGATAAATGAGAAGTTTTATTTGGTGAAAAAGAAAACGATATTGGCATGAGATCAGATATTAAATAATTACACAGAACCTTCGGTCGTGAGACATCTAAAAATGGAAAAGCAACAACATGGATGTTGATGTCGACGAGGAATTGTGATTATATGTGAAATTTTTACTTTTGTCAACAACAGTCAAATGATTATCAAATATTTCACCAACCAGAGAAGAACGGGCAGATGGAGCAGTTAGGTTACAGTTAAAATTTCCAACTATTAGACATGCAGAACTACTAGAAATAATACTCGAAATACTTTTACAAAGTTTTTCAGAGCCAAGAGCAAAAAGGCGTTCGGACGTATCATTATGGTAGTCAGTGGGCAAATAAATATTATAGATAAACACATAATCAATTTTAACAGCAAGAAAGTAATCACTGGTTTCCACAAGCACTGAGCGTAGAGCGGAAATCACGTAAGTCACAAGACATCCCGATGGTCTACCACCAGCACTATTTTACTTAGCTGGATTTGCATAGCAGGTGAACCCTTTTTTAGCATTCAAAAGACTAATGCTTAACTCACTTAAAAGATGCTCTTGAAGGTAAATCACGTCATGTTTTGACACGAGCTCATCAAGAACTGAAGACTTTTGAACGAACCCGCCGTTAATGTCTAGAGTTAAGAACCTTATACTAACATTATGGTCGACCATGAGCACTTTGACCACGAGGGTTAGGATGAATTCTAGCTGGACAATTATTTGGGCATTTCACACTGTAACAAATATGGCCAGCGGCCTTGCAAGACACAGAACTTACTAGCAGTACACGCATTAGAACGGTCAGATAAGTGACTAGCAGAACCACATCTACCACAGAGGGTACATGATTGGCAGTTCACTGCTAGGTGCCCGACCTCATGACACTTAAAGCATCGACGGGGAAGGAAGATAAATTCCTGGACAGGCAGACGTTCATAACCAATGTGCACTGATTCTTTTAGGAAAAAGTGAAGGTCGCTACGGGTCTCGAATTGGACTTTGAAGGCAGGGGTGGCGCCACGCTGGTTTATCTTCGTGCTTCTGGGGATAATTTGCCGAAGACCAGAACAGTCTAAGGATACGGGCACTTGTTTAACAACGGCTGCAAAGACTAGTTCTCTCATAGAAGCATTCATAGAAGGCTGAGAGGCTTTCATACTCTCAACTATTTTACTAGCCGCTGATTTGGAGCGCAAAACAATTTCCCAGTCGTTATTCGATCGCTTCAGTCCGTAATATCATTTGAAGCTTCTTTGCATATATAGTCAATAAACTTATAACGGTCATGAGGATTCTTGATATCTTGTGGACAGTTTTTAAGCACTACAGCATACGATGGCTTTATGATTTGCGAATTTTAAGTAGCAGAGGTTGACGCATTGTTAACTTGTTCTGCATTCAAAAGTTCACATTTAAGAGCGCGTGGGTTGTGACGTCAATAAATCCATCTAGCTTACGGGAAATCTCTTTTCCTTTTGTAGCCACTGGAGCAGAAACAGCATCGCCAACAGCTGGAGTTTCGCAGGTATGAAAAATAGCGAAACGCGGTATATTTTACTTCTCTTTGGCGGCTGAGACGAGGAGCTTACACATGTCAATTTCGTCTTTGACATGACTGACGACTCGGCCTTGCGCATTAATTTCAGATTAAAGAAGTCTCTTTGCTGATAAAATCGCATCATGTGTGAAGAATTTCACAGCCGAGCTTATAATGCAATCTATTTTCACACCCTCAGAAAGTGATCGCGCAAGAAAATTCAACACATCATTCAAAATGGGTTTTTCGCTCATGCTTGCTTTTCAGTAATTAAGCGTAATCCAAGATTCACAGTCCAGGAGCGGTCCTAGAATATATGTCAGAAAACAGCAGGAGAGCTGAAATCGGAAGGTAATACGTGTGCACTGAATGAATACTGAAACCGATTTAACCCCAATAAACGAGGGAAGTGTCAGCCCCCGTTCAACCTGATCCCTTTAGTTTAAGGGAGACTCTCCCAGCAGGTACAACGGCACTTGCCACGGGTTTACCCCCCCTCTTCTGCTTGTCAATTAGGGTTACATAAAAAACAGCATGGCACACTATATATAATATAACAGCATGGCACATATATATATATATATATATATATATATATATATATATATATATATATATATATATATATATATATATATATATATATATATATATATATATATATATATATATATATATATATATATATATATATATATATATATATATATATATATAATATATATATATATATATACTATATATATATATATATATATATATATATATACTATATATATATATATATATATATATATTATATATATATATATATATATATCTATATATATATATATATATATATATATATATATATATATATATATATATATATTATATATATTATATATATATATATATATATATATATATAGAGGAAAACTATAGAGGAAACTATATATAGAGGAAACTTTAGAGAAACAGAACTGGAATGCTGATATTTTCCCGAATATTTCAGCACTCTTGCAGATTCTCATTACCCTACCTATCAGTGTGGCTCGGCTAAGAACTAAAGTGACGGGGGAAAGACTCGCCGGACTTGCCCTTCTTCATGTTCACCTTGATATTGTCATAAGTATAGAAAGCGCTAGCCTATTGATAGATTTGCTAATAGTGAAAATAGGAAGCAAGAATTTCTTATATAATATTCATAGTGTTTCTATAAATGTAGTTTTGTGAATAGCTTTACAGAACTGACAGCGAAATGATGGATAGAAGCAGAGACATGCAACTTTCAATATCTGTAAGGTACGTTAGGCTTAATTTAGAAATTGGAATTTTTTGCAACGAGTTGCCACTCCCTTCCTAAGATCCTGGATCCCCTACTGGAAAGGTTTTTGAAACTTTATTCATGCATTTTTTATTTGAATTACACAGGCTGCTGTACATAAAGACTTCGTTTCTTAGGTATATTCATAGAAAAGGAATGTATTACTAAGGATCATTTTCCGATTTATAATCTTTAGGGAAAGCAAGCAATGAATAGCTTACAAATTTCAAAAACAAAATACTTGATTGTTTTCCACTTTAAACCTGCTCTCAACAGACAATTATAACATTAAGATACACAAGTATAACTGTAACTTTTCTAAAAAATCAACGGTTAATAGCCGTGCTGGGCCAATATCTTTGTTGTGGGTTCTCTTATTGTAATTATCGTTCAGAGGCTCATTTTAATCTTTTACTCATTAGACTTCTTAAAAATAATTTTTTTTAATCTGGAACAGTTAAAATAAACAAAATTCTTTATTCCGCATACCTTCTTTTGTTATGTATTTCCCTGAAAATTGCAAAAAACGTGAACCTACTTGATATAATCACGCAAATAAACTAGATGAATTTTTATATATTTTTTTAATGCTAAAAAAAACTTGACAGAGCATAATTTCAGGTCAACTTAGATAGTTTTCAGGTTGAACTTGCCTTATCCCCTTTCATTTTATCTTGTTGTTCATAACTTTCAAAAAAAGTCTTAACTCGTCACTGTTTGTATTTTTTAGATATTTTAGGGAGGGGAAATTTAAAATCTCGTCCTTAACACCTCTCTCTTTACGCCAAAGTTTTTTATTGTTTTAAAAAATTAAGTTATGAGAAAGAGTCAAACTGTAGCGTAAAGAGCAAGGCGTTGATGAGAAGAGGACAGCCCATTTCATATACGGAATAAGTTCTGTTCGTTTTAAATTTTGATGTTGCTTCTTACGTTCAGTTAAAAAAACTTGTTTTTTTATCTAATTTCTGAACATTTTGAATTAATACAGGTTTTTTTGGCTAATCGTACATGAATAATTAAAACGAAATTTGAATACTAATTTTACTTTTTTGGTTAAAAAGCTTTCTCGAAAGTTCTTTAATTTTATTTGCGAACTTTTTTATTAGTAATAAATGGACGTTACTTACAAATTAACTTCCATAACGAACTTTTATATTCATATATTTATAATACGTGTATCAGAGGGTTCACTCCCTAGCTAATACCTCGCTCTTTACGCTAAAGTTCAAATTTTATTCCAATTATTTAAAAAATGACCCCTTAATCACAAAGGCTGTGAATTAGAATAGATAGCTCTTATGAAAGTATTAAAAATATCTAGTGTAAAGAGTGAGGTATTGACAAGGGGTCGAACCTAATCATATACTTAATAATTTCTGTTCATTTTAAGTTTTAATGTTGCTCCTTACTTTTAGTTGAAAAACTTGTTTTTTTTTTAAATTTAATTTCTGATCGTTTTTTTAAATAATGCTGGGAAATCCGGCACCCCCTTCATAGCAATGTCCCTTACCCCATGGAAAGACCCCCCACGTAACCCCGACTTCTCACTACCAGCAAAAGTCCCCCCTGAAAACGTCTGTATGCCTCCCATTAACCAATACCATAAGTAAACATTGGGCAAAGTTCATAACTTGCAGCCCTTCCCCCGGGGACTGTGGGAGATTAAGTCATCCTCACAGACATAGTCAATATATTTTCAACCATGGTGAACAAAATCTCAAAAATTTTGATCAGGGGACTTTGGAAAAAAATAGCGTGGGAGGGGGCCTAGTTGCCCTCAATTTTTTTGGTCACATAAAAAGGGCACTGGAACTTTTAATATCCGTTCGAATGAGCCTTCCCGCGATATTCTAGGACCACTGGGTCGATACGACCACAACTGTAAAAAAAAAACAAAAAAAAAAAAACACGCATTTGTGATCTTTCATCTGGCAAAAATACAAAATTCCAAATTTTTGCAGATATGAGCTTGAAACCTCTTCAAAAGTGTTCTCTGATGGTGTGATTTTCATTAAGGTTAGCCTATAACTTATAGGGGTGTTTTCCCCCCTTCTTTCAAACATCAGGCAAATTTTCTCAAGCGCGTTACTTTTGATGGGTATGACTAAACTTGATTAAACTTATATTTTTGAAATCAACATAAAAAATCTGATTCTTTTGATGTATCTATTGATATCAAAAATTCTGTTTCTTAGAGTTTTGGTCAGTATTGTGCCGGGTCGCTCCTTACTCAGTTCGTTACCATGAACTGTTTGAAAAACTACTTAAAACTGCTTGATAATAAGTGTACAATGTTCTTACCGACGATTTTTGCTGTGTTCTTCCAATATCTTCAGGTAGAACAAATGAAAATAACGCTAACTCCTGAATGCAGCATCAATAAAGTCAATCCTTTCACATCGAGAACTTTCTTTTGGTCCCTAGACTGAGTGATTTAACTGGCTAAATTTTTTTTCCGCTTTACCAAAGTTTTCAGCCCACCATGCTTCATCCATAAAATATTATTTTCTTAAAAAACTTTCATTACAAAACTATCCAGTTGGATTGCACCCAGTTTTTCACCTGGCTTCTTGTTTGATTAAATAAAAAAAACAAGTTTTTTTTAAACTGAAAGTAAGGAACGACATTAAAACTTAAAACGAACAGAAATTATTCCGTATATGAAAGGGGCTGTCCCCTCCTTGACGCCTCGCTCTTTACGCAAATTTTTTTTATTGTTTTAAAAAATAAAGTAGTGTGACAGTGAAACTGTCACACAAACAAAACGGAATAATTTCTGTTCGTTTTAATGTCACTCCTTACTTTCATTAAGAAAACTTGTTTTGATTCGTATGTTTTTTTATTACGTATATTATAGAGTTCACCCCCTAGTCAATACCTCACTCTGTACGCTAAAGCTCGAATCACAAACTCCTGAATCACAAAGGTCAGTTAATTAGAATAGATAGCTCTTTAGAAATTACTAAAACAACTTTAGTGTAAAGGGCGAGGCATTGACCATGAGGCGAACCCCCTCATATACGTAATAACTTCTGTTCCGTTTAAATATTAATGTTGCTCCTTACTTTTAGTTGAAAAAAAAATATGTTTTTTTTATTTAATTTCTGATCTTTTTTTAAATAATGTTTGGAAATCCAGTGCCCTTTTAATAGAAATGTCCTTTCCCCCAAGGAAAAGATCCACCCCAATAACTCCCTTCTCCGACCCCCACAACCACCAGAAAAAAACCTCCTGAAACGTCTGCATACTTCCCATTAACCAATACTATATGTAATCAATTGGCAAAGTTCAGAACTTGCAGCCCTTCCCCGGGAACTATGGAGGATCAAGTCATCCTCAAAGACCTTTTTATTAGGTTTTTCAACTATGTTGAACAAAATGACAACCTCAAAATTTTGATTGGGTGACGTTGGAAAAAAATTAGCGTGGAAGAGTGCCAAGTTGCCCTCCAATTTTTTTGGTCACTTAAAAAAGGGCACTAGAATTTTAAATTTTCGTTCGGATGAGCCCTCTCTCAAGATATTCTAGGACTACTGGATCAATACGATCACCCCCCCCCCCCCCCCCAAAAAAAAAAATAAACACGCATCCTTCATCTTCCTTCTGGCAAAAAAAAAAATCCACATTTTCGCAGATAGGAGCTTGCAACTTCTATAGTAGGGTTCTCTGACACGCTGAATCTGATTGTATAATGTTCATTAAAGTTCTATGATTTTTAGGGGTTTGTTTTCCACTTTTTTCAAATATAAGGCAAATTTTCTCAGACGCGTAACTTTTGATGGGTAAGACTAAACTTAATGAAATTAATATATTTGAAATCAGCATAAGAATCTGATTCTATTGATGTGGAAATTCTGGTTTTTAAAGTTTTGGTTACTATTGAGCAGGGTCGCTCCTTACTTACAGTTCTTTACCACAAACTGTTTGATCACTCAAAACACTAATTAAGACGACATCTTCACCAACAGGAAAATCTATTTCCAAATTCCAAGCCCCAATAGAGCCGACTTGTGACAATTGATAAATTGAGTGCTTGCCCCCCCACCCAAAAAAAAATTCGTGGAAGTTTTAACTGATTCCTGAAAATTGTAAGACAACATAGGGTGGTCGCTCCAACAATGCATATAAAATTTGTCAAGTTTCTAACAAAAACTAATACGTAATCTATAATATTTGAAGACTTTTCACTTCTAAGAATTCTTTTGTGCTTATTCAAAGAGCCTGATTCAGAAAACCTTTTGTCATATATATTAACTAAAAGAATTTTTCACTTGTGTGCACTTGTTTATGCCTGATCAAACATCCACCCTCAGCAAAGCTTCTCTTACAAATATCACACTGAAAATGTTTTTCATTTGTATGCATTCGTTTATTTGTAGTCAAGTTTGATGAATCAGCAAAAGTTTTCTTACATATGTTACATTGAAACGGTTTTTCACCTGTATGCACTCGTTTATGTCTAGTCAAATGTTCCGACCGAGAAAAAGTTTTCTTACATTTATCACACTGGAAGGGTTTTTCCCTGCATGCACTCGTTTATGACTGAGCAAAAGTTTTCTTACGGGAAGAATTTTGCACGGAATGAAAGTTTTCTTACGTAAGAAAGTTTTCTTACGGGAAGAATATTGCACGGGAAGAATTTTTCATCAGTATGCACTCGTTTATGTCTAATCAATTGTCCCGAATCACAAAAGGTTTTCTTACATATATCACACTGAAAAGGTTTTTCACCTGTATGCACTCGTTTATGTGTAGTCAAATTTGACGCAAAAGCAAAAGTTTCCTTTCATATATCACACTGGAAGGGTTTTCACCAGTATGCACTCGTTTGCGTCTAGTCAAATTTGCCGACAGAGCAAAACCTCTATTACATATATCACATTGAAAAGGTTTTTCACCTATATGCACTCGTTTATGTCTAGTCAAATGTTCCGACCGAGCAAAAGTTTTCTTACATTTATCACACTGGAAGGGTTTTTCCCTGTATGCACTCGTTTATGACTGATCAAAGTTTCTGACTGAGCAAAGTTTTTCTTACATATATCGCACGGAAGGGTTTTTTTCACCAGTATGCACTCGTTTATGTCTAATCAATTGTCCCGACTCACAAAAGGTTTTCTTACATATATCACACTGAAAAGGTTTTTCACCTGTATGCACTCGTTTATGTGTAGTCAAATTTGACGCAAAAGCAAAAGTTTTCTTACATATATCACACTGAAAGGGTTTTTCACCAGTATGCACTCGTTTGTGTCTAGTCGTATTTGCCGACAGAGCAAAACCTCTATTACATATATCACATTCAAAAGGTTTTCCACCTGTATGCACTCGTTTTATGTGTAGTCAAATGTTCCTGCCGAGTAAAAGTTTTCTTACAAATGTCACACTGGATAGGAGTTTCACCACTAATGCTGCAAATAGTTGAGTTCATTACTCTAGAATTCAACCCTAGTGAATTTAAATTGACACTTGTGGACAATTTCTGTGAAGTAACGTGAGAGGTAGCACCCTGTAATACTATTTCAAACTCGTTTTCTGAAAAATGACCCAGTAAAATTAAATGTTCTTTCATGTTATGAATATTGTCTTGCAAACAAATTGGACATCTTCTTGTTTCTCCCATTTGATGCTCAATAAAAAGAGCCACAAAACTTCTATAATCTCTAACTACAGCAGAACAAATATCACATTCTATTGGTGAAAGCTTTTCACAGCAAGTGTCTATATGGAGTTCTAGTATGAGAGATGATTTCTCTGTCTTTCCGCAGAAGTTGCAACGCCAGAGATTCGGTTGAGTTTCACCACCAATGCCACAAATACTTGAATTCATTACTTTTGAAATTAGGGGATAAAATAAAATAAAAGTCAATACTACAGCTAAGAGTATTACGTAAATATATATATTGAGAAACATTGGATGAATGAAAATTTATGATTTAAAAATCTGTTTCATTTCATAGAAATAACAGAAAATAATATTTAAAATTCAACCCAGAGAAAAATATAACAGTTAAAACACTTATATACTTAACAAAGTCTATAAGCCTAAACTTAACAGAGCATACACCTAACTTAATACACTTGACACTTAAAAAGTTCAACAAAATATTATACACTTAGATACAATTGACAGCCGATTCCCGATTTTATTTCTTTCTCCCCTCATATTATCTTTTAGAATTTAATTGACCTCAATTTGAGTTTAGGTTTCTTTCTTTTCTTTATCTGTTCGTTCTATAATTCATTATACTACTGAAAATCTTTACACAACAGCAAAGCATTATTCAAGGGGGGGGGGGAGGGGGGCAAGCACCCCAGAAGATAAACCGAGGGGGGGGGGGGGTTTAAAAGCTAAAAAGCCAAGATAATAAACAGAGAGAAAAAACTTCCGAAAAATAACATTTTTGTTTAATTTAGATTTAACGCTTAAGTGGCTCAGTGCTAGTAAAGGAGGCAAATAAAAGCTTTTTTATGAGCTAAAACCTCACCGTAACTAGCGTTGTGGCTTGTCTTAATTGACAGATAACGGTAATAAGTATCTTTATTTTCGTGTATTATCGTTAATAGGGCATATATTACTAACAAATACAACAAGCTCATTTATTTGAAATTTGAAGAGCTTCGCGTTTACAGGAATAATCTGTTCCCGTTTCCTTGCAAGGAAAGGAGAGACAAGAAGAGAGGAAATAAGAATGCTAAGAAGAGGCGGGTATAACTATAGACTCTTTTAGCAATCTTGTTCATGAACTAAGAGATGTTGTGATTTATCCTCCATCATTTGCTCTCCGCACGCTACTTAAGATACCTTATGACTGCTGCTGTACCTTTCATAGTAAGGCTCAACCTGAGGTAGTAGATGTAAACCCACACCTGACTCTTAAACCATGCCTTCTCGAGACCAAACATAAGAGAAATTATCAAAACTTTACGGAACAAATTCTAGTCAAGCTAATTAATAAAATCTATTATTCTCTTCTACGAAATGGTATCAACCCCATACTTTTGCCTCCCAATTTTAATCTCGTCTCATCGGATTTATATAATCTAATATCTTACCATTTCCATTCTAGGTCCTTTAGTCTGTAGAACTCTTTCTAAGTATCTGAGTTTGTCTTTGTTTGAATTCTAGATTCTTGACGCATGTGTTCCAAACATAACTCAGATCGGCCAGCATCTTCAGTCGGCAATTCTTCAAACGCATTTTAGGCTTTACGATTTAAGTTACATTGAATTTTTGCTACGCAGTTTTATTTCGGTCTACCGTTTAATTCAGTTTTTTTTTCCGCGATTGGAGATATACAAATATCCATCTTCGTTTTCCATTATTGGTTGGAGGATTACCGTACGTATTAAATCTATAAAGAAATTTTGTTGAGGTGCTTGGAAGCTCTTCCTATGATTATGTCTATTATTAGCCTCTTTTTCTCGTCTTTCGCGTAATTCCGTAGAATCTACATTTCAAAATTTTAGCGACCCAAAATTTTAGCGACCCCAAAAAATTTTTTGGGGAGCCATTGTAATGTAAGTGGTCAAGTGAAGTTCAAGTAAGTTTATTATTAGTAAAGGTGGTGGATGCAATGAAAATGTTAAAGAAGAATAGACAATGCCCGGGGTGTTTTTGAGAAAATAAAATTTGGAAGAATAGATGAAAAATACGTCTCCAAACCAAGAATAGAATACTGGAAGCTACAGTGATAACAGCGGTCAAATATGGCTCTGAAATGAGGGCGTCGTCCCCTGATGGTGGGAACGCATTCAGTAGTAAGTAATAGCATTCAAGTTAGAGTTTACTCTTTCTTTTTCTATATTAATTTTTTTATTAATTCTATTAATTATTAATTCTATATTACTAATATTTTACTTTTTCTAGTCAAATTCTAGTCATTGTTATCTTATTAAGTTGACCCCGGAACCTTTATTTGTTTACCTAGATCACTGATAGATGTCGAGCAAATTTCTGAGACTCAGGTTCAAGTTTACATGACACCAAAATGCTGGGAAAAGTAGTCGTCGGACCCTCTTCAAGTTTGAGAAACAAAAAAGGGTCTGAAATGTCAACCTGCTTCTTAATGTCACTTGGTAAAGCATCTTCAACTTCTAAAAACATAATTAAAAGAGATATAAAAGAAGTTTGACAACAATTTATATACATTTTACGAAAAGACAATTCAGTAAATTCAGACAAAGATGTAGTTCCGAAAAAAAGTTATGTGTATAGAACACCTTCTTCTTTAAAAAAAATTTGATAGATTTGATTATTCAATCAAATAAGCTTCCTCTAAAATTTATACGGCTGCATTTTCCATAAAACCTTATATGCCCCGGGGTCTAAGTTTAACCCCTTGGCTATTTTGAGCACAATGGCTATGTCAAATTTTAGCTCAGATACATTTGGGGAAAATAATACGTGGAGGGGTCCCTTAAGAGTCATTTTTGACTCTTAAAATGGAGAACTAGAACTTTCAATTTCCGATTAAATGATCTTCCTTCAAAGTTTATAAGACCATACCCTTCCATCAAACCTTATATGCCCCTGCAGAGAATAACTTACAACCCTTTATCCCGGGATTAGCAGGGTTTTGTCAACCCCAGAGAGACTGCTATATGATCCATGAATTATTTTGAACAAAATGGCTATCTCAAAGTTTTGATCGAATTTACTTGGAAAAAGCGCTTGGGAGGGCTAGTTACCCTCCGACCAATTTTGACACTTAAAATGGAACTAGAACTTTTAATTTTTAATCAAACGAGCCCCTTCCAAAGAGTATACGACCACCCCTCCCATACAAACCTTACATGCCCCTGGAGAATAGCTTACAACAATTACCCCGCGCTCCAGAGGGTTGTGTCGACCCCGAAATTTTTGTTATCTGATATTTGGACTATTTCGAGCAAAATCGCTATCTAAAAATTTTGGTCGGGTGCGTTTGGAGAAAAGAGAGTGTGGGGGGGGGGGGGGGTACTAGTTGCCCTCCAATCACTTCGCTCTTAAGGAAGAAACTAAAAATTTCAATTTACAGTCGAATGAGCCCCCTCCGAAGCTACGACCACCCCTTGCATAAAAACCTTGCATTCCTCCGTGAAAGATCTTTTTATCTTTTAACTATCTTTAAGAAAATGGGTATCTCAAAATGTTTATGGGATACATTCGGAGAAAAGAGGGAGGGCATTGGGAGAGGTTAGTTGCCCTCCGATCACTTCTCACTCTGAATACCGGTGCTAAAAATTTCAGTTTCCAATTAAACGAGCCCTCTCCAAAGTTTATACGACCACCCCATCCAAAAAAAACTTACACATTCCAAGGTATAACTTTCAACATGTGCCCCCAGGCTCTCGAGGGTTTGTGTCGACCCTAGACTTTTTTTTTTTAAATTGAACTTTCAACTATCTTTACATGGGTTAGACGGGATGCATTTGGGGGAAAGAAGGCCTGAGGGAAGGGGCTAGTTGCCCTCCAATCACTTCTAACTCTTACTACGAGCACTAAAACTTTCAATTTCTAATCAAATGAGCCAGGAAAACAGGACTTTTAATTTCCAATCAAACGAGCCCCTCCAAAGTTTATACGACCGACCCTTCCATGTAAACCTTATATACATCCAGAGAATAACTTTCAACACGAGCCTCCGGGCTCTGGGGTATTTGTTGAACACAGTTTTTTATTTTTTTTTTTTTTTTTTAGAACTATTTTGAACAAAATGGTTATCACAAAGTTTTGATTGGATGCATTTCAGGAAAAGACAGCATGAAGGGGGCAGGGTGAAAGTTGCACTTAAATCTATTTTTATTCTCAAAAATGGCAGTAGAACTTCCGATTTCCAACTGAATGAGCCCCCTCCAATTTTATAAGACCCAACTTTCTATAGGAAGTGCCTCTGGAAAAAAAATGAAACCTTATGGCCTTTTTTTATAGATAACGATAAAATATTGCCTCTGATAACATTGCTGTGGTTATTACTTAATCAGGAGTTCAGAGGGGTTACGTCTTATGCTCATCTTTACGGATCAGTTGTGATGTGTGATGGACTTTGTCAAATGCTGTAACCAGACATAGATTATGCTGATGATTTTACTGTCCCAGTTGAACACGTAAGCAAAATGAAAGATTTTTTTAAGGTTCTGAGAGTTAAGGGTGCAAAAATAATTTTGAAAATTAACGTTAAGAAGACTAAGTTACATTGAATGAAAATTAGTGAAAGTGAAGAGTACTGGGTAACGAGAAGATTGGAAACTTCACTTACCTAGGTATTACTATTACCTAGGTGGATGTAAGATGGTGGATCAAAAAAAAAAAAAAAAAAAAAAAAAGTAACAAAAATATTAAAGAAGAATAGCCTCGGCCCAGGATGTTTTTACGAAAATTAAAAAAGTTTTGAAGAATAGAAAGATATGTCTGCAAACCAACATTAGAATATTGGAGGAAACTATCAAACTGATTCTTTTGAGCACCCGTCCGACTGATTGTATTTCCAACAGAAAGCTATACGAAAATTTTGTTATATTCAGATCTAAATTATTTGGAAAAAGTATTCTTTTTGTTTCTTTGCATCAAATTTCTAATTTTTTTATTTCAAAGTTATTAGGTTGGTTCCTCTCAATGGACGAGGATATAATACATAGACTTTCTTGCTTAAAAATTGTTCAAGGCTCTAAGATCTTCATCTTTTTCTAGGTACTTCTCTTCATGCTTACATGTCGTTTAATTAGACTATCAAGTGAGACCTCAAGATCGTTTGCGAAGCCAAAAAAAAACTGAACATGCAAAGTGAACTTAAGATTCTATCTGCTAAAAAACCCCAATCTTTTTGGGGGGATGGAGGAGTTAAGATTGTTTATTTATTCCTGCATTTAAAAACCATTTTACGAATCCAAGAATTATGCAGGGAGGGGGTTTCAAACCTCCTAGACACGACCCTGGTTAATACTGAATAGTAATCATCTACCAGGTCTAGCAATGGCGCTCTATTTCTGAAGATATTCCCAGTTTCCCTTAGCCTGTAACTTCAAGTGTCCGCTGACAGAAATATTTTTGCTTTTTTTTTTTTACTTGATCCGTAGGAAAGTATGCAAACGTGGAAGCTCCAAACTTTTGAATATGCTAATCAGACTGTACTTTGAGTAGTGTCCAACGCAAAGAGACATTTGTACGTCTCTTGGCTTAGGGCAGCTTGGTTCTGCATTCAGTCGTAAGTAGTAGTATTCAAGTTAGAGTTTAAGATTTTACTTTTTCAAGTCAAATTTTAGCCATTATTATTCTATTTAGGTGATCCAAGAACTCTGAACTTTTTACCTGATCAGTAATAGATGTGGAGACAAATTCCTGAGACTCAGGTTCAAATTTACATGATGCCGAAATGCTGGGAAAAGTGCTCATCGGACCATCTTCAAGTTTGGGAAACACAAATGGGTCCGAAGTGTCAACCTGATTCTTAATGTCACTTGGTAAAGCATCATCAACGTCTAAAAAGATAAATTAACAGGGATATAAAACAAGTTCGACAAAAAAATGTATATACACTTGACAAAAAGAGTATTTAGTAAATTTAGGGCAAAAATGTAGTGCCAAAAAATAGAGTGATGTAAATAGAACACCTTGTTCTTTAAGACAATTTTATGTAATGAGATTCTAAAAAAAAATTAGAAAACAGAGGCTCCTGAGCCTCATGTGGCTCTTTGGCTCATGTGGCCTCATGGAAAGGATGCTCGTATAGACTTCAGAGAGGGCTCATTTGATAGGAAATTGATATTTCTAGTTCACTTTTTAAGAGTCAAGAGAACCGATGGCAACTAGCCCCCCCCCCCGCCTTTTTCCCCCAAACCATCCGATAAACATTTGGAGATAATTATTTTGTTACAAACAGTTCAAAAAACATGTAACGAAAACTTTGGGGCCTGGGGCGTTGAAAGTTTTTTTTCTGGGGGCATATATGGTTCTTATGGAAGGGATACTTGTATATACTTTACAGAGGGCTCATTTGAATGAAAATTGAAAGTTCTAGTTCATTTTTAAGAGTCAAAAGAGATCGGAGGACAACTAGCCTTCCCCCACGTCTTTTTCTCCCCAAAACCATCCGATACAAATTTTGAGATAGCCATTCTTTTTAAAATAGTTCAAAGGTCTGACAAGAAAAACTCCGGTGGGGACATAACCCCCAAGGGCCCGGGGCAGGCGTTTTAAGATATGCTCTGGGGGCATAAATAGCCCTTACAAATTTCGAGGTAGCTCTTTTTAAAATAGTTCAAACGTGAGATAAATAAAACTCCGGTGTCGACACAATCCAAGGGCAACTAGACCCTCCACGCCCTTTTTTCCCAAAAACCCATCTGATAAAAATTTGAGAAAGCCATTTTGACAGATCCACCCAAACCCCGGGGTAAGTGTTGCAAGGTATGCCCCGAGGGTATATAAGGTTATATGTAAGGGGTGGTCACATAAACTTCAGAGATAGCTCGTTTGATTGGAAATTCAAAGTTATTGTTACCTTTTTAAGTCATCAAAAGTGATCGGAGGGTATCTATCCCCCTCACACCTTTTTCCCAAATATATCTTATAGAAATTTTGAGATAGCCATGTTGTTCAAACTAGTCCAAAATTCAAATTACTATAAATTAGGGGTTGAGAAATCCTTCATAGCACCCGGGACCAGAATTGTAACTTACGTAAGTTCTTAAGAATCGAAAGTGATCAAAAAGTAACAACCTCCCCTCTGCCTTTTTTCTTGAAATGGAAATCTTATCAAAATTTAAAATAGCCATTTTGTTTAAAATACTATAACTTAGGGTTTGAGAAATCTTCCCTAGCCCTCGGGGCAAGGATTTTCACTTAAATAAGTTGCCCATTATTAGAATATTAGGTTATGTGGAAGGGGTGGTCGTATTAATTTTGGAGGGGGCTCATTCGATCGGAAATTGAAACTTTTGGCTCTTTTTTTAAACTAACTAAATCTGAATAAAAAAATCTGAATTTTTTTAATTAAGTCTTTTCAACTAAAATAAAGAGTAAAATTAAAACTTCAATCCAACTGAAATACTACTCTCTTTAAACCGTCAATATTTATGTAAGTATTTATTTTTTCTCAAAAATGGCTTCATATTTTTTTTTTCAGGAAAATTGGCCACCTGGGATTTTCTGACAAAAAAGATCTATGTAGGACAGAAATTTGAGAAGATTCGTTAAGAGCCTTAATTTTTGAAAATAGGATAAATGTCAGTGACCTAACATTTATGAATACATTTGAAAAGCATATATACGTCATATTTGCCTCAGTAGTGGTTGTATCGTTTTCAGTGTCTATGATGCAGACAAAATTACACAAGAAAAATGATTGACCAGAAGGATCATGATTGACGTCATATTATAAGTACATTACAACAGAATAAATTATGTAATTTCCGCCCCCCCCCCCCCTCCAGGTGTGAAAGCATCGTTTTTACATTTATGACGCATGCGACATTACAGAAGGAGCACTAAGCATAAAATACCAAGAGTAGTTAGTCTATTTGCAAAAGGAGTTTTAAGTAGTTTCATAATGACTAGTGGACAATTGAACCTACCACACGCAGAGTGCCGGGACCTGGCTTTGAAATCTTTTTTTTTTTAAAACTGGCGTATTGACATTTATGACTACTAAGGCGATCTAAAAGTATTTGTATTTTCCCCATGGTAATTGTACGAACCTATGGTGATGCCATGGAATCAAGAAGAGGATCACATTGTGTGCAGTTACCAGATAAGTGACAATGAGAATCAATACAGACAAGCCTGTCGCGTAGCCATTACGGGGCCTGGTCTCGAAATCAGGTCTATTGTTTTTCTTCTCTTAAAACTGCCTAATTGATATTTCTAGCTTCCAAAATCGCTTTAAATAGGTCACAACTTTAAGAAAGAATTCTTCCAAGGGTGACCGTACCAAAGCTTTCGTGACGTCATTGCACCAGGAAAAGGGTAAAATTGCCTCTGGTTAAAGACAAGCGACAATGAAAATCAATATATAAAACTTGCCGCGTGCCGGGGCCCTGTGGTTTCGCCACAGGGACCTGGTACTTGTTTCATATATGAGAGGGACTGGCCCATCGTTAACCTGTTATTCGTTACACTAATATTTTCTAATCAACAAAACAAATTCTTGTTCCAATACACTGACTCTTTCGTTTCAACAGTAGTTTTACAAGGGAGGTTGCTCAAAATCATATTTTTCGGTTTTTGAAATGATCATAAGAACAGTATTAGCAGAAAAATAATTCTCAAAGAATTCGGGGAAACAGTCAAACTTTAGCTTAAGGAAATATGAAGTGCAACAAGACCAATCCACTGCACATATGAAACCATTTCTGTTATCATTAGTTTTTTTTTGTTGCCCCTAATCTCAGTTGACAAAGTTTTTTTCTTAATTTATGAACGTCTTTAAACGATGATATTTTCAGTATATTTTTTTAATAGCATTTAGAATTGTTATACAATGAATTTCATTATATATTTCAAACCTAACATCTTTGGTACTTTTTTCAGCATAATGTTTATATGAGTAGAAAGCAAACATTTTACACCGCTATAACACTAACAGTAAATAAAAAACCTTCTTTCGGCTTTCTTTTGAAAGTATTATCTTTCCTTGTCTTACCGCATAACGTCATTAAATTAAGTAAATGAAGATTCCGGTTACAAAGGATTCAATCTATTATCGTGAAAAATTTCAAATTTTGCTTTTTTTTAGAAGAAAGAACACAACTATGTGTTTATTTCTTAATTTTTTTTCCTTCCAAGAGATAATTGTATCAAACCAATAACCCTTGAAAAATGGGTTGAATTTCAGAGAGAAATTGAAGATATACAAGAACATTAATCCTGTAGTTAATTAATGATTTAACCAATACAGAATTTAATAGGTAAGAACTTGGCGGCGACATCAAGTTTCGTGAACTGTCGATATAACCTGAGCTCTCCCTCATCCGTCACACAATCAGCCGAATCCACCCTAGACAAGATACCGCCTATGCTCATGGTCTAAATGCGACCCTGTGATGGTGAGCGGAAAACAATATATTCCATTTCCCCGACTCATCATAAAAAAATAATAGAAAATTAAAAAAAAACTTTTTGGTATTTCGAACCAAGGAAAAATTTAGAATATTCCAAAAAAGGATAAATTTTCTATAGAGCCTGGCAGCCTCTCCACATAATGAATTCGTGAAGGGGAAAAAAGGAGGATCAATATATAATTTTGAAGTATTTCTTTTTTTCATTTAGTTACTTACTTATGGCATTTCCCAAATATTAAACCCTTTTTATTGCATTTTTAAAGATTTGTCCAATCTCAGACGCCAATCCACGCCGTTTTCCCAAAAGCAAGTTCTGTCAACTTCTATGTCAACCAACCAGTTCGCTATTTGATCTTTTTGCGTACATTTAAACTGTTTTTCAATTGCCGACTGCTTGGCTATGTTTAGGATGTTTATACCTAATTCAAAGGATGTTTATACATAATTTACATGAACAAAATTTTTTTTTGTTTGAACAAAACACGACGAAAAATTTCAAGAACAAAACAACTTTTTTGTTCAAAAAATTTCAAAAAAGAAAAATTCAAAATTTCAACAAAGCCTAATTCAAAAAAAAAAATTCAACAAAGCCAATTTAAAGATTTTGTTCCCCTACCAGCATCTCTGTTTTTATAAACCGTTTATGCAAGAAAAAAATTCAAGAATTTCCTATCTAAATGCAGTCTATTCTTCGACTTCTGCTTCACTTGTATGTTAAAATACGCATAACTAGAAAGGTTTATGAAACTTTGTTCATGCATCTTCTTTTATATGGGAAAGGCTGCAGTATATAAAGGTTCGATTTCTTTGGTATATTTATAGAAAAGGGTTCAGTTATAAGGACTGTTTTCTGAATTACAATCATAAAGAAAAGCAAGCACTCAATAGCTTTTAAATTTTAAAAACAAAACGCTTGACGGTTTTCCACTTTAAACCTACTGTCAAAAAATTATTGCAAAATTAAGCTTTACAAATATAAATTCATTACACAGACGATGAATATAGTTATGATGATCACACAAGAAAATTAGATGTAGTCTGTCAAACGAGCACGTCCATCCAAGACCATTCTTCTCGAAAACTCACAATATGTTAGCCAAAAGCTTCCTAAAAATCAACGTTTTATAGTTCACAGGTGTCGCTTCATAGCCATGCGTTTTAATCAACGTTTCATATGTCTTTTCAACTCCGAAAAGATACCAAATGCCTTTGCTATTTCTAATTTTCACGTTTTCAGTCCATCCACCAAAATAACTGGCAAGTAAATTTTGGTTACCGTATTTTTTGTCGTTCCCAAGGAAATTTTGGCTATCGTATTTTCTTGTTCTCATTGTTTCAGAGTTTAAGCCAATTAATCTTCCCAAAAATAAATTTAAAACTCTGGCGCTGTCAAACTCAACAGAATCCATTTATTTCGCCAAACTTTTCAACTAGGACACTCCTTCTGTTATGTACCCCTCTAAAAGTTACAACAGCGTAAACCTACTTGTTAAAAACACAAAAATAAACTATCTGAACTTGTTTATATATTTTTTTAGGCATAGAAAATTTGACTACAGAAAACAAATATAGGCTATATAAAACAAACCACTTGTCGAAGGGCTAAATAAGGGGAGGGAGCGGGGTGGTTTTCTAACTTGCCTTATAGCCTTTTATTTTTTATCTTGTTATTCGTAATCTTCAAAAAAGAATTTACTGGTCACTGTTTGTATTTTTCACATTTGTTAAGGAGAAGGGAGGGTAAATACCCTGACAGTCATAACAATTCTTGCAAATCAGGGCTAGTGTTTCGGGTGAAAAAAAAAACAGCAACCAACTATGGAGTCGTAATTTAAGAACAACTTTATTTGAAAGAAGGAAAATTGCCATTTTATCAATGATAAAAAACAAATCTCTGTAAAATGATGTAAAGTTTACCATACAAGAATTTTAAGTAGCAAATGACCTGTCAACTCGGTTAGTATTTCGACAGCTGAGTCAAACATAATAGTACTTTTTGGCCAAATATTCTGTCCAAACTAAAAAAAAATTTTCGAGGGATTTTTTTTTTTTACAGCGCCTGATATGCAGCCAGTATTAATTTCGTTATTGGTACTAAAACATTTATTAAAACTTCTTATGCTTGATGATGAGTGTACAATGTCTTTGTCGATGATTTTTGCTTTCCCAAATGGAACATCTATAAAGTCAACCGTTTCATATTTACAACTTTCTTTCTGTTTCTGAAGACAGTGATCTAACTGACTAGGTTTTTATTCCGTTTCACCAAAGTAAATGCCTAGATTCTGATTGAAATTATCACGATTTTTCAAAAAAAAAAAACATTTTAAAATTATAAATTTATGCTTAAAGATTAATATATAGCTAGAAACGTCAGAGGTATGTCTACAATATTGAAAAATATACATACAAGCACAAACAAATGACAGGTCTAGACTCACTTCCCGGTGTAGCATATAAGAATTAATCTACAAATAGTTTGGCCAAGGCTTCGTCTGTAATGGAAAACAATATTCTCCGACTGGTTATTACAATTTTGTTTTCCGCTAAAGTATAATGGGCACTTAAAGTTACTGGCAGAATACTTAAAATAAAAAAAAACATTAACATATTTGTGGTTTTACTTAAATGTAATCTTAAATGATTTTAATTACTTTCTGTTTTATTTCTTGATGAATTTGAGTTCACATTCTTATATTAAGTTCAACACCCCTGGAAAGAATGTCCTTGGCCTCTAGAAGTAAAAGATGCTTCATCGCTAAAGTTGTGACTTGGATTTAGAACACTTTCATATATATGCATGGTGGAATTAGCACTTAAGTGGCTCAGATCAGAAATGTTTCCTTATATACATACAATCTAAAGGGTTTTTCTCCTTTAAACCCTCATTGGAGCTTATTCAAAGAGCTTGATTCAGAAAATCTTTCTCATATATATTAAACTAAAAACATTTTTCACTTGTGTGCAATCGTTTATGACTAATCAAATGTCTAGCCTGAGCAAAGGTTTTCTTACATATTTTACACTGAAAGGGTTTTTCACCTGTATGTACTCGTTTATGTTCTGTCAAATGTTCCGACCGAGCAAAAGTTTTCTTACATGTAGTACACTAGAAGGGTTTTTCACCTGAATGCACTCGTTTATGTTTAGCCAAAGTTGACGAATCAGCAAAAGTTTTCTTACATATGTTACACTGAAAGGGTTTTTCACCTGTATGCACTCGTTTATGTGTAGTCAAATGTCCTAACTGAATAAAAGTTTTCTTACATATGTCACACTGGAAAGGTCTTTCACCTGTATGCACTCGTTTATGTGTAGTCAAATCATGCAGCCGAGTAAAAGTTTTCTTACATATGTCACACTGGAAAGGTCTTTCACCTGTATGCACTCGTTTATGTCTTGTCAAATGTTGCAACCGAGTAAAAGTTTTCTTACATATGTCACACTGGAAGGGTTTTTCAACTGTATGTACTCGTTTATGTTCTGTCAAATGTGTCCGACCGAGCAAAAGTTTTCTTACATGTAGTACACTGGAAGGGTTTTTCACCTGAATGCACTCGTTTATGTTTAGCCAAAGTTGACGAATCAGCAAAAGTTTTCTCTACATATGTTACACTGAAAGGGTTTTTCACCTGTATGCACTCGTTTATGTGTAGTCAAATGTCCTAACTGAATAAAAGTTTTCTTACATATGTCACACTGGAAAGGTCTTTCACCTGTATGCACTCGTTTATGTGTAGTCAAATCATGCAGCCGAGTAAAAGTTTTCTTACATATGTCACACTGGAAAGGTCTTTCACCTGTATGCACTCGTTTATGTCTTGTCAAATGTTGCAACCGAGCAGCAAAAGTTTTCTTACATATGTCACACTGGAAGGGTTTTTCACCTGTATGCACTCGTTTATGTGTAGTCAAATCATGCAGCCGAGTAAAAGTTTTCTTACATATGTCACACTGGAAAAGGTCTTTCACCTGTATGCACTCGTTTATGTCTTGTCAAATGTTGCAACCGAGTAAAAGTTTTCTTACATATGTCACACTGGATAGGAGTTTCATCACCAATGCTGCAGATAGTTGACTTCATTAGTTCTAAAAAAGGAAATAAAAATTAGATAAACGACAATAAAACAGCTAAAAGTAGTAATAAAATAAATTATATCGAGAATCATTGGATGATTGGGATTTATGCTTTGAAAATCTGTTTCAGTTCATAGAAATAATAGAAAATAATATTTAAAATTTAACCAGGAGAATTATATAACAGTTAAAACACAGGAACATTATTATGTTCCTTCATTTGTGTTTTGTGTCAGCTTTAATTTAATTCTAGGTTTAGACAACACGATTCACATGATTTTTGTAGGATTATAAGCATATTGGGATTTTTTTCTAATTTAGGACATGGTTTTTTCGGTAAGTATGGAGCAATTTATTATTAAACTATAAATATAATAATTGAGTTATTGTTGAAACTTCAAAAAGGAATCATTCGATTGGAAATTGAAACGGCTAGTGCCCTTTTCAAAAGTCAAAAGTGATAGCCCTTTTTGTTCAACTTAGTTGGAAGGTCCGGAAATTATGTCTTTGAGTATGACAACCCCCTCACAGCCCTCAGGGCAAGGGATGTAAGTTATACCCTGGGGCATAAATGTTTTTTTATAGAAAGCGTTGTCGTACAAACTTCAAAAAGGGCTCATTCAATAGGAAATTGAAAGGGCTAGTGCCCTTTTTAATAGTCGGAAGTGATTGGAGGGCAATTAACCCCCCTCTCACGCCCACCATTTCCCCAAACACATCCGATCGAAATTTTGAGATAGCAATTTTGTTCAGCGTGGTTGAAACATTTGGAAATTAGGTCTTTGAGGATGACACCCCCCCCCAGTCCTCAGGGTAAGGGTTGTAAGTATGCCTTGGGAGCTTATAAGGTTTTTTATTGAAAGCGTAGTCATAGAAACTTCAAAAGGGCTCATTCGATTGGAAATTGAAAAGGCCAGTGCCCCTTTTTAATAGTCGAAAGTGATTGGAAAGCTTGTAATTATTATAGTAAAGATCGATGTGGGTACAATGTATTATTATTTATTTTTTTTATACCAGGGCACTTCGTATCGAAAGATTTGTCGTAGGAACTTCAAAAAGGGCATTCATTCGATTGAAAATAGAAAGGGCTAATGCCCTTTTTAATAGTCGAAAGTGATTGGAGGAAAACCAATCCCCCTCCCACGCCAACCTACCATTTGCCCATTATGTTAAAAACTAAATTTTGCCTTAAGATTAAATCAAATTGCACTGTGTTAATGCTAATTCCCAATAAGGCATCTCAGCAGTATCCAAAGAACGACTGAGGGCATTATGTTCAAACTTTCGGGGCTACTTCTGCTCTTAAAATTTAACCAAATCAAAAATAGCATAAGTGTATCCAAGCTATCAAAGAAAGGAAACAGATTTTTTTGCGAATGGTATCAAGTTATCTATTTCAGGTCAACTAGAGGAGGTATGAAACTAAATTAAACACTACTAATTCTGTCCGGATTTTTAAAAGGGTGTATGTTGTTAAAAATTGCTGAATGTTTTTCTCCAGCATACAAATAGCAGGCCAAACTATAAAATCTTAAAAAAACGAAAAGATTTAAAGTATTATTTTTTTTCCCTGAAAAGACTATGTGAATATAAAACGAACGGAAATTAATTTAAAAAAACTTTTCCATGAAATAAGTTTCTCAAAGAATAGAAAGAACTTCATTAAACCAAAAATAAACAAAAATAAAATAAAATAATCTACCAAGCGTGAAACTACCAAAATTAGCATCGATAAATAAATGAAACCCAAAACGAACAGAAATTACAATAAATATAACCGAGTCAAACTCAAAATGAGCAGAATTAACATGAGTAGGGCTCAAAACCCCATAGCCTTCCCAAGGCCATAACATATCTTTACTGAAAAAATAAAAATGAATATGTATTGTCAGTTTAATATACATATACTAATATTTAGCAATCAAAATGTTAATATTATTTGATTTATTAGTTATAAAAGTAAAAAAAAATATATTTATTAAAGTGTAACAGTAATAAGTAATAAGTAACAGTAATAAGATAACAGTAATAAGTATCTTTTATTCTCGGGCATTATCATTAATAAGGCATATATTACTAAAAAATACAACAAGCTTATTTACAACAACCTTTTATATATTTCTTACTTTACTAGGTTTCAGCTATCCCTGCAAGCATGATTTATTTGAAACTTGAAGAGATTCAAATTTACAAGGATAATCTTTTCCCGTTTTCTTTCAAGGAAAGGAGAGACAATAAGGAAGTAAATTAATAAATTAATTAATCTTGCAATAAGGAAGGAAAGAAGGAATAGCAAAGGAAAATAAGGAAAAGAGATAATAAGAAAGAATAAAAAGGAAAAGAGAGGAAATAAGAATGCTAAGAAGACGCGGGTATGACTATAGATTCTTCTTGCCATATTATCCATGAATTAAGACTTCATTTTTATAGCAAAAATTTTGATTCAAGTATTTTGGGGGAAATGGGATTTGGGAGGCTGGATAGTTGCGCTCCAATCTTTTTTGGTCCCTTAAAAAGAGCAATAGAACTTTTAATTAATGTACAAATGAGCCCTCTCTCGATGTCCTAGGACTATTGGTCCGATACGGTCACGATAGGAGGGAAGTCTGCGAACCAATAATAGAATATTAGAAGCTATAATGATGGTAATTGTCAAATATGACTCTGCAAAATTGAAACTCCAAAAGACGCAGGAGATCTGCTAGATGCTTACTAGAGATAAAACTTATAGATTATTTTAGGTACCAATCTAACTGACGGTAGCTGTTCGAAAATTTGGTTCCACTTCACTTTGTAGGGCTATAATAAGAGAAAGCTTGAAATGACTATGATACATATGGCGGACAAAGAAAAAGAGAAATTCAAAGATCGTCCTTGTCACCCAACCATCTAGGGCAAGACAAAAGGAGGTTGTCTAGGGCAAAACAAAAGGAGGTTGTCACCGAAGGGAGATGTCACAAGGAAAGACGGAAGGGAAATGTGTTTTAAGGAGGGGGTTGTAAAGAAGGAGGCTTTAAATAAATTGGTATGGAGGAGGCCCATGTATAGCTGTGTTGGCATAAGGTGAGTCGGTTTCAAAGGGAACTTTTAAGAGTATGTGTAGTAGAATAGCGAGCAGCCAAATTATGAATTGACATCATAATTTGTTCTCATCGAATTTTTATATAGATCTATGAGGAAGAAAAATGAATGCTGAGCATTAACTTGCATATGCATTAAAGAAACTTTCTCTTCAAATTAGTGATCTATTTTAATTAGTTTACTTCAATTGAGGGATTTTTGCTGAATTAACCAACGTTTTTTTCTCATGTTATTTCCCATTTCTTAATGTCAATGATAAGCCCTTACTTAATTCCTCATGTTAACTTAATATCAAACACAGAATGGTCATTGAATTTTAGTAATTTTAGTAATTTGTTGTTTCTCAAATATTCTATAATTCTTTAGCCCAGCTATTTTGATGTAAAATAGACTTAGCAACTTTTTTTCTAATCTTTGAACTATCTTTAACAAAATGGGCTAAAGGGGATGCATTTGACGAAAAGAGGGCGTGGGGGAAGGGGCTAGTTGCACTCAAATCACTTCTCACTCTTAATACGAGCACTAAAACTTTCAATTTCCAATCAAATGAGCCCCCTCCATGGTTCATACGACCACCCCTCTTATAAAAACTTTGAGTCCCAGGGTACAACTTTTACAAGTGCATCCAGGTTCTGGAAGGGTTGTGTCAACCCAGGAGTTTCTGTTACCTGATGTTTGATCTGTTTAAAAAAAAAAAAAAAGATATCTGAATATTTTGATCGGATTCATTTGGGGGAAAGAAGGGGCGGGGGGTCTAGTTCCCCTCCTATAGCTTTTGACTCTTAAAAAAGAAAAAAGATTTTTAAATTTCCAATCAAATGAGCCCCTTCTAAGTTTATACAACCAACCCTTCCATATAAACCTTATATATACACCCAGGGAATAACTTTCAACACGTGCCTCCAGACTCTGGGGGATTTTGTTGACCCCAGAGTATTCTTTATTATTGATTTTAGAACTATTTTGAACAAAATGGCTATCACAAAGTTTTGATTGGATGCATTTGAGGAACAGACAGCGTGAGGGGGGGGGGGCAAGTTGAACTCCAATCTCTTTTAATTCTTAAAAATGGAAACAGAGCTTCCAATTTCTAATCGAATGAACCCCCTTTCAAGTTTATAACACCACACTTTCCATATGAAGTGCATCTGGAAAAGAAAAATTGAAGCCTTATGGCCTTTCCTATAGACAACGAAAAAACATTGCCTCTGATAACATTGTTTGGTTCGTACTTATTCGGGAGTCAAGCGAGGTTACGTTTTATGCTCATCTATACGGATCAGTTTGATGGACTCTGTCCAAAAAGAACACCGTCAATGCTATACGAGATCATGGAATCAAAAAAAGAAAGTAAAACTTGTCCCAGACATAGATTTTGCTTACAATTTGACTTTCCTAGTTGAAAAAGTAAGCAAAATGAAAGTTTTCTTTAGCTTCTGAGAGCTAAGGGTGCAAAAAATAAGTTTGAAAATTAATGTTAAAAATACTAAGTTACATTGAATAAAATTTAATACAAAGACTATACAAAATAATAATACAAAATACATAAAAAATTTTCAAGGCTCTAAAATCTTTCTCTTTTTCAAGGTACTTTTCATCATGCTTGCATATCGTTTATGTATAGACTACCAAGTGAGACCTCAAGATCGTTATGCAAAGCTAAAAATACTGAACATGCGAAGTGAACTTGAGATTCTATCTGCTAATAAACCTTATCTTTTTGCAGGTGGGGGAGTTAGTATTGTTTATTTATTCCTGCATTTTAAGACCTTTTTAAGAATCCAAGAATTATTTCGGGAGGGGTTTCAAACATAGTGTTATCTTCACCTTAGACACCATCTTGGTTAATAATGAATAGTAATCATCTACCAGGTCTAGCAATGGGGCTCTATTTCTGAAAATATTACCAGTTTCCCTTAGCCTTTAACTTCAAGTGTCCGCTGACAGAAATATTTTGACCTTTTTTTACTTGATCCCTAGAAAAGTATACAAACTTGGATATTCCGATCTTTTGAATATGCTAATCAGACTGTATTGTGAGTTGTGTCCACACAAGAGACATTTTGTACGTCTATTGGCTTAGGGCAGCTTGGTTCTGCCTTCAGTCGCAAGTAGTAGTATTCTAGTTAGATTTAAGATTTTTACTTTTTAATTCACATTTTAGCCATTCTTATTCTATTTAGTTGATCCCAGAACTCTAAAATGGTTACCTTCATCCCTAATAGATGTGGAGCCAAATTTCTGAGACTCAGGTTCAAATTTACATGATACAGAAATGCTGGGAAAAGTGCTCATCGCACCATCTTCAAGTTGGGAAACATTAAAGGGTCCAAAATGTCAACCTGCTTCTTAATGTCACTTGGTAAAGCATCATCAACTTCTGAAAACATAAATTAAAAGGGATGTAAAACAATTCGATAAAAAGAGTATTTTAGTAAATTTAGGCAAAGATGTAGTTCCAAAAAAACAATGTGATGTAAATAGAACACCTTGTTCTATAAGAGCATTTTAATTAATGAGATCCTCAAAAAAATAGAAAACAGAGGCTCCAGAGCCACTTGTGGCTCTTTAGTCTTTTAAGTGCGGCTCTGGCACAACATCCACGAAAGCGAAGTAATATTTTCATTAAAAAAAAAGTTCGTAAGAAAAATCTGCATTTTATTTTTATAAATTCATTTCTTCTATAAATCGAGACCATGTATAATGTTTTGTTTAAGTTGAAAGATTTTAAGAACAAAAGCAGATATTTTGAAGAGTATTAAAGTTACAAGTGTCTTCCAAAGCCATTAAAGCAGAACAATTACAATTTGTTCGAATATAAAGACACAGCATATTGAAGATCTCAAACTGGTTTCGGATATTATAAATAGCAGCTGACAAGTCTTGTGACATAAATGCACAAGTTTCACTTTTTGTATGATTTATGTTTCATTCAGGCCTAAAGAAGAACTTTTAGGATTATCAGATGTCAGATGTCGCAAGTGCTGTAATTGAATGTTTAGATAAGCATCATAATCCCGTCGATAAAAAATTCTACTGATTTCAACAGACGGGGCCAAAAGTATGACCAAAGTAAGAAAAAGGGTCTGTTGCTATTTTAAAAGAAAATCAATCACGAGATGCTTGTTTACCATTGCATCATTCATCAAAGCACTTCGTGCACAAGCATTTTCGGAAGCAATTTGTAAATTTATGGAATTAGCGATTACCATTATAAACTCCATTTTAGGCAAAGTTCTTAATCATCGCCAATTCAAATAATTTTTATTTGAAATGGAGAGTGAGTAACCTGATCTTCTGCTTCATAACAAGGTTGGTTATCAAGAGGGGACGTTTGAAAACGTTTCGCTTCCCTTTTTTCGAAACTAATGCATTTCTTCTTGAGAAGGGCGTACACTATCCAGAACTAACAGACAATCAGTGGATGAAACAGTTTTATGTCATGGTAGAGATGATACGTTTTATCTAAATCAGCTTGATCGTAAACTAAGGGAAAGAAAACTTAATGAAGCAATAAAAGTTAGAAGAAGCAATAACATTCGAAAAAAATTGCTTTGGATGACCTGGAGAAGGAAGACATGAGCAGTTTCAACACCTGGAATAGCGTTCCCGACTCCTACAATCAGCTGCTCTTCTTTCCCTTTTGGTTCTGCATGTATATGGAAAAAATTCTTTTTTTTCAAGCATGAACATTATCAAGAGTAAACTGACAAGTTGATGAGAACTTGGATTCATGCCAAAGATTGAAAACAACAAAATACAAACCTGACTGACTCAAAACTTCACAAGGAGATGCAAGTATATTGTTTGCATTAATAAAATATTTAAATAAGCATGAAATTTAGTTTTATTTAAATGTACTACTTATTTATTAAAATAAAAATGACACGGATATTCATTTGCATAAAAACGAGGCGCCTTCAGCATAGAAGAAAGCAAAGATTAAAAAATAAACTAAACTAAAAATAATAAAAACCATAACCAATATTAAACTATAATTGTCACCTAAAAATATCAACCAGGGCTGTATAGGTCATAGATCTAAGATTACTGGAGGGAGTTTCTTTGGTAGCCTACCTGTCTGTAAAAATTTCGAAGATTTTTGCAGTTTTTTGAATTTTAAATCCCGGAAAATGCTCGGAAAATGATGGTTCCACATTGAATAAAAGATTTCCCGTCGGACTGGTGCGCTGGGTAATAAGTGATCCAATAAAGGAAAGTTCTCTTCCTCTTGGGGGAATAACTGGTTTTTTTCATCCAAAAAATTTTCTTGTTGGTTTCCGACAGATGAATAACTGTTTCTAGGCCACACAGATAGAGTGTCTGAGTCTATTTCTTGTTTATGCATACAGTGGCAAAATCAGCTTTCGAAGATATTTCTCCTTGCTTGGAAGACAAATGATTCCCAATTGTGATATCGTTGTCTCCACTAAAATAAAATAAATAAAATAATGGAAAATCTACCTTTTTTAGGTATTAGGTATTACATAAGAAAAAATTTGAGACGTGTTCACTGGGCCAGAGAAAAATAGCAGGCGCATAACTACCCTATGCAATATCCTATAAAATATGTAGTTTTACTATGAATATGGCATGAATAATATTGGTAAATTTTATGGACTTCATTAATTTTTGGGAACAAATGATAAATATATACGTATACAAAACACAATAAGACAAATATCTAAGATTTTTGGAAGAAGACGGCACCCCCTAAAAGTAAAGAAATCTTAATGAAAACCAAAGCATCAGATTCAGCGCATCCGAGAACATGGACACGCCATAAAGGGGGGAAGAGAGGGGGCAAGGGGCAGCTACAGTGCCAGACGAAGCTGCTTTTCAAATTTTTTTTCAAGACTTCCTCCTTAGGGTAATAACAGCAAGTTGTGTGACTATGTTTTATGTTGCTGCTGCTAAAGTTCTAATAAGCATACATACAGGCATGGGCACCCACAAGGGGGGAGGGCAAGGGGGGGGAGGGGGGGGGGGGGCAAGGGCGGGGGGAGGCATCCGTTAAGGTTTTGTACTTTTACCTTAAATTTCCCTATTTATCTACAAACTACTTTTTATATGTGACAAGCTGAATTCAATAATGAATTTTCTATTTGGACCAGATGTTACTTTATAGGGCCTTGCCAATCCAGTCTCGGCAAGTGACCCAAAATTTTAAATTTGTGAAAAATTCAATTTTTTTTCAGAATGTGGGGCTAAGCTTAGGCAACAAATTGGTACTATTTGAAAGATAAAGATGGCTTCAAAAGATTGTTTGCCTGTTATTTCAAAGCAAATTTATGATCCAATGTCAATTCTAAATTCCTGGTCAACCTCCTTAAGACTATAGGCGGTCGTGCCTTGTTTGCCTCTCATTAGAGGCAATCTAACGGTCTTATGTCAATTTTTGAATTATTGAATCAGCATGCCTAAGACTCTAGGCAGGCATGCCTTTCCAAAACTAACCTGACAAGTATGTGTCCAATAAGAGAGTCATGCATACTTCTGCCATTTACCCATGCCCCAGCCATTTAAACATTTGCCTCTCAATTACTTGGAACTATCTGTCTTGGCTTTTCTCTGTCTACAATTACCCAGCGTCTTTGATGCAACCTATTGCAAAAATACTTGATAACTTCAATTCAAGTCTGCCCGAGTCAGCTAAAAAGTTTCACTCCTTTGGTGCCTTCACAAAAATTATATAAAAATTTGATATCTCGTTTTTTTTAATACCCTCCTGCGGTTTATGTTTTTGGGCCAAGTTGGTAATGTACGTTTGTATTTAAAAAGCAGTCTGTATGTTAAAGTAAAAGTAAATGTAGTTAAAGTAAAACTATATGATTACGCCAGATGTAATGCCAACATGTAACAATGTTAAAGGGTGGCAGGTCAAGTCACCTTCACAGGTAAAGTTGGTAATTAGTAAAAGCTTATCAACATAATGGCGTCAAAGAGAGTCAAACGTAGAAAAAAAACTGAATAAATTATCAAGTAAAGACAAAGAAAAAGAGCAAAGAACAACAAAACAAAAGAGGAAGAGAAAAGAGAACCGAAGTATCTACTGCATAACTGAAAAGAAAACGCAAGAAAATAAAAATGAGCTTATGTATTATTTGGTACACTCCCGGGAACAAACCTCTTTTATCTGTTCGTATTAAGAAAGAATTAGCTTACGCTCAGTGGAAAACAAGCGGGCGACAGCAAAGAATACATAGGAGTATATAATTCGGGCTATATATTTGCACACTAAGTTGGTGAGGGTAAAGTATTTGGGCGGCGTAACGTTAGAAAACAGTTCTTACTTCATAATATGTAGAATAATTGTACATGCATAAAACATTTTGCATAAAGAACCCGCTATATTTTATCCTTCCCCCTCCCTAATGTGCAAACATATAGCCTAAATTTGTTAATAAAAGTATATATATTTTCATTATATTTTGGTATATTTCATCAGGATTAACCTAACTTCACTTCTCGACTGTGTACCATATAATAAATAATTACTAAAAAAAATAACTGAAGGAGAAGATTTGGCTTCCAATTCTTTAATAAAAATATTGCAATATTCATAATTTGGCCCCTTTGGCCAATAAGTTTTCCGACCAAACTACAATTCCAAACACAGTAAGAATTTGCCTTGGACCATTTCTTGACATCTCCAAAGTAATATTTAAGTCTGAAAAGAAGAAAGTGAGACAAATAGAAAGAATTTGAATAAGTATTCTGGCAACATGCACCAGTGTAAAATATCCCCTGAAAGTCCACTCCCAGGAAACTTCCTTCACCAAAGAAAAATTATCTCAGTGAGTAATTTTTGAATTTTGATCAGACAACTTTAGGATAAAAGGGCGTTCTAATTTTTGATAAAATGAGCCCTCTTCCAATATTCTAGGACTATTCGTGCGATAAGATAACCCCTAGAAAAAAAAACACACATCCGTGATCTTTCTTCTGGCAAAAAAAAAATACTAATATCACATGTTTGCAGACGGGAACTCGAAACCTCTACAGTAGGGTTTTTCTAACACGCTGAATCATATGGCGTGAGTTTTATTGAGCTGTCATGACTTTTAGGGGGTTTTACCTCCCTTTTTGTAAATTCAGGCTAATTTCCTCAGGCTTGGACCTTTTGATTGGTAACGCTATAAACTTAATGAATCTTGCTTATTAGGAATCAACATAATAAGCCAATTAGTTTAGAGAGGTTTTCTTTTGATACATCTCCAAACCATGACATAAAAATTTCGTTTTCGAGTTTCGTTTTTCATTAAAAATAATCAAAATAGAAAATATGATTTGTAGGCCTAGACTATTTTAATTGTTTTTTTTTAGGAGTTTCGTAAAACACTGAAAGTTTTTATATAGACCAATATGTTGTAACTTTTGTTCAGGCATTTCATGTCTGATACGTTTAGTTTTGACCTTTGTTGACCTTTGTTATGTTTAATATTGTATTGGCCTAAATCATGAAATATTGCTCATGTATCAGCAATCGTGGAGAGCAAGTTTAAGACCCCACTTTTTTAACGGCAAGCGTGAAAAATCTTCCTAATGATCACATCTTGATCATTTAACGTTTTACCTCCAACCATGTTCCTCCTCCCAGCCCGATGTTGGACAATTCAATATGCCTAAAGAAGTTTCTCTACGTCCACGGAATTCAAACATCTAATGCTGCCGTCACCATAACCTCACAGACCATGTTAATAATTTAGTCTGAAAAAAGGATGAAACGGAGACAAATAGAAAGAATTTTGAAATAAGTATTCTGGCAAGTACATTGCACCATGTGGTTTAAATAAGGCCCCTCGGAAGTGGCACATCACGGAAACTTCCTTCACCACGCAGGGGAAAACTTATCTCAGTGAGTAATTAGTTGAATTTGATCAGACAATTATAGTTTTAGCGCCTAAATCTGAGGCGTTCTACTTTTGATTTGATAAAATGATCCCTCTTCCAATGGATTCTTAGGACTATGCATGTCGTGCGTATCAAGAGGGACCCCTAGAAAAGAAAAAAAGCAACGATCCAGTGTGATCTTCTTGGCAAAAAAAATTATACTAGAGGATCAACATAGTTTGCAGACGAGTATTCAGTGTAGATAAGCCTCTAGTAGTACTGATTTTCTAACACGCTGCATCATTCATGCGTGAGTTTTACCGTGCCTAGAGCGCTCATGACGTCTATTACGTGAAGGTGCTTACGGGTACGATTTTTTGTAAATCCAGGCTAATTCTCAGGCTTGGACGCGGTTGAGCATGGCTATAAGCGCTAAACTATAATGAGGCATCTTGCGATCATAGGAATCAACCATAATATGCAATCTTTGATACATCTAAACCTAGCGACATGTACCCTAAAATTTCGTTTCGATGTTTCGTTTGATCGATTAAAATAATCAAAATAGAAAAATCTGAGTAGGGTTCAGGCCTAGCTAGCGTTAAGCTTTTAATTTGTCGCTTTTTTAGGAAGTTTCGTAAGCACAATGAACGGTTTTTTACAATGACCAGAATTAGTTTTCAGTCACACTTTGTTCAGCGCCAGGTTCATGTAGCTGTGTATACGATTTAGGTTCTGACCTTGGTGACCTGAGAGTGCATGTGAAACGGTTGTATTAGCTAAAATCATGAATATTGCTCCTGTATCAGCAATCGGTGGAGAGCACAGTGTTTGATGGAGGTCCCATTTTTTAACGGCAAGGTGAAAATCTTCCGTAATGATCATCTACGATCATTTAACGTTTTACGACTCCAACCAGCACCTCCTCCCAGCCCGATGTATAGAGGACACGTTCAATAGGACCTAAGATGTTAAGTATTCTCTCCGTCCACGGAACTTTCCTTCGTGATAGTCAGTCGTCACCATACCGTCAAAGACCATTTTCATCCAAACTGAAACCGTCCCCAAAAACCCTCTTGCGTGTTTCGGGAGGTGTAGATGCCTAGGGGTTATTTTCAGGGGTTCATATCTTGTTCGGGGGGGAATTGACCGGGAGGTTTAACAGATGTGTAGAACCCTGTTGACAGTTCAATAGTTCTACTCAAATCACTTTTACAGATTTCATACGTTTTATTAGTTACAAATCGGTTAAAAAATGAACCAAAACCCGAGGTTGCTCATTGTGGAATAATGAAATACGAGGTAGCACCTATTAATGGCTGCAAAACAGAATCAGAGTCCTATTACCCCAAGAACCCCATCAATTCGTCAGAGTTTTCAGTCTATTAAGTGCAGTCCAGAGATCAGCAAAGTCACGGAAAATAAAGGGTATGGTAATGTCTATTTTTTTGTTTATATATACTAAGATGTAAATCTTTAACGCAAATATTACTTCATAACCTTAGATCTTATCTGAGTATTATTAAATCCTTGGCTAATACCTTCAGCATGTAAGTATCTCAGTCATCCCTTTAATATCATCTCACAGCCGCACTTCAATTACTATGCCGATTTCAAAATAATTGATGCATAACTTCTATGTAGGGGACCTATGTAATTAAATGCTGATTTTGTAATTTTCTAAGCTGTCCTAAGATCGACACTTTTTATCAGTTTGGATAACGTATAAATAGATAAAAAAGATTATATGGAAAAGTGTTCTCAGATCGAGCAAACAACCAACTGTAACCTGTAATTAATGAACCCATAAAAACACCTAATTAGAAACTAAAACTTAAAACTATTGTTCTAGATGTAAGGAATGAAGTAAACTGGAGATGACACTATAATGTCAAAATTTGTTAAAACGAGAAACTAGTTCCTATGAAACATTAAAACATTGCATCTGAAAAAAGATAGTTATATTTTGATGGAAAAACTAAATAAGAAAAATAATTTAATTTCTTAAAAAGGAGATAACAAATGCATTTTTGATGACAAATAAAACCGAGCTTTTTATTTATTTAATCTTGAAACCACAGTTGAAGATACTTTCCATTAGACCAGGCACATTAGAGGGACAGCACAACAAAACGGTTTAAGCGACTCTGAACCTGCAGATTGAATCTTACACGAGTGAATTTCGACAAGAGAACTGTTATAAAAGCGATAAATAGAGTGATCATTTATTCTAGCATGTTTATTATTCAAATAAAGCATAAAACTAAATATATCGTAAACTAAGATTTGGTCAACATTATTTAGGTTTTGACTGTTTGTTCTTACAGCAGTAATAAGATTACCGGGGACGCATTGTCAATAGGTAGGCAGGTATGCCTTGTGTCATGTGTCATTTGTATTTTCTTGCTTTGGAAACAAGTTATCATAAATCAATCTGTTTAAATAGAAACTCCCAAGCTGCATTAAACAATCGATTATATAGTCCTAGTATGAAATAGTTCAATATTTATTGTGCGTTGTTCTTACTGATAGCGATGTCATGAAAAAACCAAGGCAAATTTCCCAACAAGTCGGCAGCCCAAAACCGAGTTTGAAGCAACAATCTGATGAAAACATATTTCTATTTCGCGGTGACTACTCCTTCAGACTAAAAATACAATTCATCACGATTATGACATTAAAATAATGAAAAGATACTGATGCCCACATCCCCCACCACCAAAGCAGACAAATAGAAAACATTAATATATGTCTAATGGTAAGCAATTATGTGAAGACTAATCACATCCTCATATACAACCAGAGAGAATAAAAACATGATTCACCTGCCTAGAAATGCTAAACAAAACCGAAATATTAAATACTGAAAAAACGTTAACACACGGTCTAAGGTCAAGCTACCATACCCTAGAACCAGCAAAATGTTAAGCTTCATCATCAAAAGATTGTAGAGCCGTAGTTTTAATTCTTAGAAGTCAGAATTCCAGCTTTTACATTGTCCTCTGACTATTCTATCAACATCCCAGGGAGGACATCTTATAATTTTAGGAGGTATCTAAAGGATGTTAAGAAGTGCCACTAGAAGCCTCACTGGTTCACTTGGCTAAAGCATTTTAAACTTGAGTTGTAAATAACACTAACGACAAAAGGGACATAATACCACATTCATCAATGGAAGGCTTATTTAAGGAAGCCAACTACTTTCTATTTTATAATTCAGATGAGTAAAGTAAAGAAGGAAGCTGTAATGATGCTTCACAAAGGATGGAATATGAGAGAGCTAAACAATTTCAAAATCTAAATCCCAAGGTGCGCCAGAAGACAAGTGAAAATTATAGTAAATGCTAAGTTATATGGTTGTAGAATCTTTATACAGTTAAAAGTATAAAAAACAAAAAATATGATGATGTCAAGGCTGAGTTCAGTACTGTAGAAATCAAAGTTTAAAATTTACTGATGTTAAAAAAAGGACACTGGTTTCATTTGTAATACCAAATTTCTTTTTTTCATAAATAATACTACAATTATTCATAGTAGAAACGATGGAAACAGGAAAACAGGGGGACCAATTTCCTTATATAAAAACTGTTCAAACCAAAAACACAAGTTATTTTAAAATATCAAGTAGAGATTATCTCACCCTCAGCAACCGAACGGAAGTGTCACATATTGCGAGGAGTGAGGTGCACGCCTATATTTTATTTCTCAGCAACATTCATAGATACAAACAATCGGATTCGCCTTAAAAGGTGATGTAAAGCGCTGCTTATTTTTACTGGCGTCGTTTTATATTAGGAAAATGGATTTGAATCGACACAAACACATGAGGTAAAGGACAATAGATGGAACGAGTGGCCAAAAAAAGAAATTTTAATAGCAATATCACACCCAAATCAATCTAGTAAAAGCGACTTCCCCTAAACATTTCCTTTAGTGACACAATGGAACCAAATGTGATCACAGTAATTTCTAGTTCATGAGATGAGTGTGATGCTGCTTACAAACGAGACAAAAGATTTCTTCAACAAATTTTGAATTCATAAAATATTTTTTTTAAAGATGTATAGTCAGGGAAAAGAACATTATTTTCATTACAAATTACTCATCATATCATTTCTACTTATCCTTCACAAACACAGTAGAAATCATTGAGACGGTCTATTAATAATGAGCTCTTAATAATTTCGTCAACCAGAAACTTAAGGCACAACTTAAAAATACAAAATTACAAGCCCAAAAACACATCTTCAACACACATAAACCAAAACACACCAAAACTTCAATGATCCCAGGTACAAAGAGGAAACCCAGGAACAAAACTCACACTCGCAAAATGTGCATCCTACAAAGAACTATTTTGAAGCAATGCAAATAATATATTATTTCATTAAAGTGTATGCAAAGAATACTGCAATTGCCAACTTTTATTTTATGTACTAAAGTAGGTATCCTTTAACATAATTTCAAACAATGGCCAAAATATACTTTCCAGTTACAGGCAATGCAAAAAGCTACTACATACGCAAGTGTAATTAAACATAATTTAACATCAATTTTCTCCTTTCGTTCCCTAGTGTTGTGTTTTATGGATTCCTAATCTGACTATTGTTGGCTTCCTGTGATTTCTTCTCTTAATATATTAATTAAAGTCGGAAACACTCAGAATTTAACATTTAAGAAAACAACTAACATAATAAACAAAAAAACTAAATCTGATCCTCAGTTGAAAAATAAGGTCCTCAATATGGACCTCAGTCTAACTGGCCAGAGAGTACTCTAGTTTGATCATGACACTGCTCTGAAGAAATGAAGGGGAAAGAGATTCCTATCCAACAGGCATCTATTTTTTTGTCAAAATTTGAGACTTAGGAGGCAATAAGAACTAAGGCGTTGGACACAAAATGGTTTTGACTTAAAAAAAAAAAAAAAACACTAATTTTGCACTCCTCAGTTTGTGAGGTGTGTGAACGGTTAGACAAATTGTGAGAAAAATAAATATAAAGTTTTTTTTTTGTATTTTGAAACTTACAAATAACACAGTATAGAAAGAACAAGAATGATATATTTATTCCTTCCATATCTGTCATCACTGGTTGCACGCAGCAAGGCTGGACCAAACAGTGTAGTAAAGAGCCAAACCACAACCACCAAGTAATCAACAAGTTGAAAAAAACGTGTTTCTCGAACAAAAAAACTGTCTAAGTGAGAAAAAAAATGACATTTGACAATGAATCAGGAATGTTATAACTATTGTTTCGGTTAATCTCTAGACAGTGTAAAAGTTCTTATTGCAAAAAGAAAATTTACAGTTTGATTTCGAAAAGAAGCCAGCCCAGAAACCCCTGTGAAAAATGCGTCGAATTGAAATAAAAAGTGCCTATCATTGGACATCAGGTGTATGGTTGAAAAACACTTTTGTAGCGATAGTGTAAAGTCCCACCACATTGGAACACCAAGTATAAATGAATTATTATTTGCACTGATCTGTCTCCCTTTTTGTTCTAGAAGGTCTAGGGGGTTGGCCAGAGCATCATTAGAGAGGATGTGTAATAGCTCATTAGAAAGCGCAAGTGCCCCTTATAAGTGACCCAAAACTATTATAGAGGGCAAATAGCTCCCACGTTACAGGCCCCCTCCTCCCAAATAGTCCTATAACAAGATTTTGATATAGCCATGTTGCTTAACATAAGATTCAAAGGTCCCATATATATGGTTGTGATGATGATATAGTCCGCTGGAGAGAGGGACTGTACACTGGTATCGGGGCGTTATTGCAATATACATCGTCATTTAGTATCGCATGTATCTTTAGACGGGTATACATCGGCATTCGCTGTTGTTATAGTTTTTCAGTCATTTTCTAGAGATGCATTTTTTTAAAGCCTGTCCCGGCAAGCTAATCATGGTTGCAGCAGCAGCTGCAACCTTATTAAAGAGAGATATAACCACAATCCACTTAGCAACCAAAAGTTAAAAAAAAGACCATTCGTTTTGAAAAAAAACTGCCTAGTGAAAAAAAATTTCATATGTTCTGACACTGACCTCAGTAATGTCAACTATATAGATTGCGGTTTCACTCTTAAAAGTAAAAAAGTTTATTTGCAAAAAAAATAATTGTATCGGCTGATTCCGAACAAAAAAACCTCAAACACCTCGAAATAGAGCGTCAGATCAAAAATTGAAAAGTGTGACCGTTGGAAGCGAAATAGTCAAAGCTTGTCAACAGGACGTTAAAATCCCTCTCCACGGAACACCAAGGAAAATCATTAATTAGCTTTATGAGATAGGCACTGATTCTGGTCTCCCGTTTTTGTGTGGTTTTAGTTGGTTTTTTTTTTTTTTTTCAACATGGGTCTAGTGGGCTGCATAAAGTTTCATAGAGAGATTCTTAATGGCTCATTCAAAAAGCAGTTTCTCATTATCTACGTGATTACTTTTATAACATTCTGCCATCTGCAAGGCTCCATATGGCACTTTATTTGTCGCTAAGTTTCTCAAAGGGTTTCACTCTGATAAACAGGCTATATGTGCAATCAACAACGGTTTGAACTTGAAGGTGAGAGGTGTGAAGGTTTCTTGACTATCATTTTAACTTTTAGGATTGATATGGACCAGAGAAAAGGGACCTTGGATTCAAAGTACCCTATCCTGTGTATGATTATTGCCTGAGGAATGGGGTTGAAAATACAAAAACACGATTTATGGTTTGCTACAGTTCATAGCCATAATATACTTACTAATTTTCAAGTCTTCCTTAGCTAAAACGCTTCTAGCGAATTCAAACATCACCTTGTGGATGGGATGAAGTAAAGTTGAGAGCCATGGCTTAATTAATATAAAGCCTCACAAAGAGATAGTCATGAAGCAACAGGGCAGAAGCTGGACATAAGCCTTTTATCAGAATTGTATAAAAATGATTGTCATTACACTATTGATTATACTAGTCTATCATTCCATCCGCATCCTGAGGCAGCACAACTAAGGTTGATAGCGCATGGAAGTTAAGGGTAATTCAACTAGAATTATATCAGTCTTTTGTGTGAGCCATTTGAAGGTGATGGAGACCAAACATAAAAAGTTATTCTACAAATTCTTTGTACTCTAGTGCTCAGTCCTTCAGCACAAACTGAGAGATGTTCATTATTATATGAGTTTTTCTACTGTCCCCACGGAAAGCCCATGGAATTTGCACAATTGGGTGATGACTGAGATCCCACATTACTGAAACAAGAAATGTCCACTGCGACCTTCGTATTTAAAAAGCGGGGGGATAGCTGCTCCCTTCTCCTTCTGTCTGTGTTAAGTCAATTGTTAGGGTAGAAGAACAAAAGCACCAATGACAAAGCATAGATAAATTCTCACGAATTACAACATAATTATAGTATGTTATGTATTCCAGGAAATTAGATTAAGAGGGATTATGAAAATTTATTTTACCAATGTTTCCAGCTAAGTTGTTATAAGATGTTGTTTAAATCCCCCCCCGGTCCAATATTCCGGCATGTATGTTTATCAACACTACTAGACCCAACGCCATAAGTTGAATCAATCAATACTTGGCTACATACTCAGCGGAATGTGCAACATAGATAACCATGGGCGGTTAGAACTTTCTTTTGAAAATGGTCGGGATGACGTTCGGCTAAGCGACTACTTTAGAAAATTAATTGAAAAAAACACGATATATTACAGTGAAGTAATAATCATGAAACTTTCTATGCCCCTTAGCAACGGAGTATACAAGGAGCAGCAACACTTAAAAAACGAACAAAAAATTATTACTTCACAGCTTTTTTTAGTTTATTTATTTTGGCCAAGTAATAACCATAATACATTATATTATTAAATAGGCTCGAAGTAAATAAATTTTTGCTCCGTTTAAGTGTTCATACTTTGCTCTTTACTTCCCTCTCGAATATATTTGTGTATTTTTTAAATTTAATCAGAAACACGTAAGTAGATAACTTACCAATCTTAATATCACGCAGAAGCATTTAGATATGAGTGATATTTTCTGTCATGCTTGGAGTTAGATGTTGAGTCACGTATATAACAGATTCCTCCAATAACACTTAAAGTCCTCTCTATCAGATTGTAGACTTACTACAAACCACCACTTGGAATTCGTAAGTTCCTCCACTTTTACACAGCAGATCAAAAAGCAAAAGGTGTCTCTCGAAATTAGGCAAGTCTATAATAACTGATGATTGTAAGACTGTAAAGCAAAACTTTATATTAATAAGAGAGGGTGGTGGATCTAGAAGAGCGTTGAAACAAATATTTATAAAATACTAACTGTATTTCTACTAAGTTTGTAAGTACCAAAAAAAATTAAATTAAAATAGTAGAATAATACGCGAGTTTGCAGTCTTGGGAAATTTTGAGCAATGCCACGATTGATTGTTCTAAGACATAATGTTTCACTTTTCATTCTAGCTATTTATAAAGCCCACTTTTTTAACCACACAAAAAAAACAAAAAAAAAAAAAATTTAGCCGTGATATCTAACCAAACACACCCCATAAAGTGCAAATAATACCCTGAAATTGTTGACTGGCAAAGTTTTAGAATCACAAAACATTCGAGTTCTATTTTTGTCAACAGCACATTAGAAAAATTGGAAACATGGATAGCAAAAGGGTGGGAAATTGAAAAATATGCAAGCTATTTTACAGGTCAGGGATAGATAAAAGAGACTATGTTATTGAGGCATAAATAGACTATCAATAAACCCTCTAGGGCCGAATACGCAATTCTTGGTATAAAAAAAAAAATACTACAATAGCAAACTAACTACATCAAACAACATTTTTTTTTATTTAGTTACCACCATAACCAAAACACAACAAGGTCAATGGTCAGGAATATACAAAAATGACAAGGTCATAACTATAGACAATAGTGTACACACACAAACACATTTTATACATTACATAATTGGTAATAACTAGATAAAAAAAATGACAAATTAAAATAAACCAAATTTCAAACAAATTAATAAAATAATATAGGACCAATAATAATTAAATAGTGTTATGGTAAAGTTATGGGTCATGGATTTTATTTTAAAAAGCGAATAAATTTTTTTTTAAATAAACGTAAGGTAGAATCACCCACATATCAGGGATCCTCAGTAGGGAAAACTCATTGCCAATACAAAGTTTTCTGGTGCTTAAATTTCCCTACCCAGGCAAAATTAGCACCGACTGACATAGAACACATATAGCATACCCCTATGTAGTGGTCACCTGTGGAATATCTATTGAACAAAAACAATACCCAAAAAATATAAAAATATACCCAAGAAAATATTCCAAGCTTCTTTGACCACAGTCAACTATTAACTGAATCAAAGTAAAAAACTCTCCCAAACGCTTACTGAAAAAGAAATAACCTTTCAGCCAGTGTACCTCCAAAGGCCTTTCACTTTCAAGACCCAATTTTTACAAACTAATTTCAAACTATCTTCCATAACCAGCACCTGCTTGTGTTGAAAACAAACAATAAATTCAAAAATTATAAAGGGATAGAGAGGAGAAAAAAACATCCAACAAGCACTCAAAATATCATTCAAAATATCTTTATATTTATATATACTTAATTCAAAAGTTGATTATATTACAAAACTAAGCTTTTTAATGCCAAGCAAGTTTTATGGTAGAAAAATCTCTTACAATTAACTTATGAGTGTTTGACTTCTACTTTTAAAACTAATGTATTTAGTACAAATCTGTGCATATTTTAAATAGTTGGAGAGAAAATACAATTAATCTAGTATATAAAACATATACTTACTTTTAAGAAATCGGGAAATTAACTCATTTCAAAATTAAAAATCCAATGTTTTATTATACATTTTTAAAAAACTAATGTATGTATTAGGTGTGTAACATTAATATCTAAATCTAGAAAATGGTCATAATTGCCTTTCCTATTGCTGGATTCCAGCTTTAAACCTGGTGGGTATAATCTTATGCAAATCTCAAAATATTCTGCACAATCACCTGAAGGTCATCTAAATATCTTTATTATTTGAAAAGACAATTAAATTATATACTTGGGTTCTTTTGTAATCAATCATAAATTCATATTCTAAATAGCTTAAAACAGGTCCACTATAAATAAACTAGCATTACCCCCCTATAGGAATAACACATCTCTGCAACTAGTAGGTTTGCAAAAACAAATTTCTACCTGTCTGGGTAAACCATTAAAAGGCTGTTGATCATGACAAAAACAAGCAGGGGGGAGGATGGGGGCCGAGAACTGTATCTTGGGAATTTTTTTTACACATTATGAATACAAAGGTGGGTGGAGCAGCAATTTAGATATTTGACTGCCTGTGATCTGTCTGAAAGACAAACTCAGAAGGAAACTAGCTTGACTAAAAGTGTTTCAGTCTGAATTCTTTGATAAGTTTTTTCTATCAACGATATATGGTTAACCAGGTCAAAAGCCTTAGTAGTCAACATAAATTAGTTTAGCCAGAGTGTTTGGTCTTTAGTAAGTAGTCTCCCATGGAGTCAACAAAGTGGATAAGGTAATGTGAGGTTGATGTAGATTTAAAATTTCCCAAACGGGTCTAGGATCAACAAGGGGATGAGCTGTTCCTTGAGCCAGTCGCAAGAAAGCTCTTTCATATAATTTCGAAAAAAACATAGAGAAGTCAAAGAGATTAGACAAATACCATAACAAAGCAGGCTTAAAATTTTTCTTTTTTATTGGAGTTATGAAACCTTGTTTCCAAGCAGAGGGAACAGTCTGATTGAGTGCATGAATGATGATGAAAAGAATGGAACAGGGGCTTTGAGAGGTAATCACTAAAGGTTTAATAAGTAGGACAGGAATATCTAGTGGGCAATTTTTTTAGTGGGCGATTTGTAATCAGAGACTCAAGTGTGTTCTTAATTATATTTCCCTAAGATCAAATGAAAGTAGAAGAAATGTTGTTGGCTATGAACTGGAGTTTTTCCTCAGCACTAAGAGGGACGAGAGGGAGTGGCCAACAGAGGGCCTGGATTCAAAATTGCACAAGGAATATTTTTGGTCTCCGGCAGGAGCCCGGCAGCATTAGAAGGCTCACAATTAGATCCAACAAAATAGCACTATAATAGATCTTTAGTCTGGCAGGTAAGCATAATTAATTAGTAGCTAAAGACATAAGTGGATAATTCTGTCTGGGCACTCTGCATCTGTAGTTCCTAGCAGAAGAATCAGTCAAGAAAAACTGTTAGGGGACTAGTCAGTCTGACACCTGCTTTAGGGATGCAATGATAGGGGATACCATCAGATGGCTAATTGAAAATAGTACCAGGTCTATATATAATGGGGAAAAAACCTTAGCCAAGCTAAAGCTTGGCTTAAGTGTTCAACCAGTCCTGGTTGAACTTCCCTTGAAGTAATGATATTAGGGCTATTTAAAACATTTTTTTAAAAAACCTTTTAGTTTTAATGAGCGAAATTTAATGTAAAGTTTTCTTTTATATTGTTTTTATTCTCTTTGTCTGTTTGCTGAGAGGACGGCCCTTGGAATATAGGTCGAAAATAAATTCACTTAAAGTTGCTTTCCACTGTCTTATACAAAAATTTCATCTTGTTGTTCTACTTATTTGTCTATTATGGACAGGCAGTGTGTCCTTCGTCGCTATTTGCACGAAGGGCAAAAGCTTAATGAACCAGAGTAATTATTTATTTTAAGGAATTCAGGGTTTGTCGCACCTGAACCTCTGTTACAGCTATGACATTAATATTCTGAGATACCCTTGAGTGTTCAGTCAGTTTTTCAAAGTTTTAGGCTCTTGGCATTGGTAAGTAGGGAACTTATGAAACTTGAACCAATTAAAATAGAGAGATAATTTTTTCAGTTGGGGGCTAAGGGATGGGTTTATTGCACTATTTCATAAGTTTGGGGTAGGAGACTACAACTCTGAGGCTGGTTGATATGAGACTATATTGATATAGATGAAGTTAGGGACTCCTGGGTGGGTATTGGACCTTAAGACGCAGTTTGGAATTACAGGCGGCCATATCAGATTTATACCTGGGTCAGTTCTTGTACTGAGATAATATTTTGGAGGGATAGTGAAGATGTTGGCATTTTAGGGGGATCAAACTGGCCAAGTTGAAATGGTAGGTAACACGACTTCTTCCATGATTTGACTTCAGGAAAAACTGATATACCAATACATACTTAAAGGTGTCACTGTACCTCTGGAATCTGGAATGTTAATTGAGATTCAACATTCAAATTGTCACTGACCATTAGGGCATCTGGAATATTAATTGAGTGTTCAACATTTAAATTTAAAAAACTGACCTTGGAAACTAGAGTCACTGGTTTACCATACAATTATTTGAATTGTAACAGTTGCCGTTCATTTAATTTCATGTGAGTGTTTGGGTTAGTTTATGCTTCCTGAAAGTTGAAAATTGTATTTGGTTTTAATGTACTCAATTTATGTGATTTGTAATCACAGACCCCACGGTGTGTTCTTAAATTATATTTCCCTAAGATCAATGAAAGATAGAAATATTAGTTGGCTTAAGACATTGGACGTTTCTTCAATTCAAACACTAAGAGGGAGGGGGGGATGAGGCCAACATAGAAGGCGGGATTCAAAAACTGCCACAAGAACTAGTATTTTGGTCTAGGCACGGTAGGGGAGGAAGCATTAGAAGGCTCACAATTAGCCACTATAAATAGGACCTTCAGTCATGGCAGCGAAGCACTAAATGTATGTATCCTAAACATAAGATGGGATAATTCTGTTCTGGGCCCTGGGCATCTTTAGTTCCTAGTCATGAAAATCAGTCCTAGCAATACTGGTTAAAACGGGTAGGTTTAAATACTGGGAAGCCATATTACCCCGGTTAAAGATTGGTAGGGTAGGTCGGAATGGTTCTGGTGACAAAAACCAGAAAATTAGGTCATCAGTTAAGCAACTTGGTTTGCCTGAATGAATTAGTTTCGCGAGTTGTGTGTTTCACTTGAGTAAGGTATAATCCAACTCGTTAGTTAACTGCGATTAAAAAACATCTGACTAAAAGACTGAGCTACTTGAAGGCGCTCAAGAAGTGCAAACTAAAGTCCCAGAAGCACAATCATTGAATAATGGTAAGAGCATAAAAAGAGCATCAATAATGTTTTTACCTTTCGATCCATTCTATATTATTGTGTGCCACCTAGAAATTTAACCAAACATTAAGGTTAAAATGTTGTTATTGTTGCTAAACTTCCATAGAAAGCTGACAAAGCCACACGGCTAGGACAAAATTTCTAAGACTTGACACAGATATCTACTATATATGGCGACATACAATGGGCGTAAATGTGTTCACGAATGAAGGAATGCCTATTTCTATGGTAAATATTTGCACAACTAAGGGGGTGGAAGGGTTATATATTCTCGTGAATATATAGGTTCTAAGAATTCAGCGAATTTCTTAGAAAAACAAGGAAAGAAGTGAAGATGAGATAAAGCGCTCTCCCCCTGCAAACAGTGAGTTAGCTATAGGATTTTCTGGCATATTATGGCGTAGAACCTGTTTTTTCTTACAAGCCTATGTTTCCTTATGTTCAGCTGGACATGACATGTGTACGCTTTAAATACTTGTTGTGGCTAATTTACGAAGGATTTGTATATACCATAGAAGTGATAATGACAGGTCAAATGTAGCCATCTGGTGAGTCATCCCCAATATTTCAAACTTACCTTAGGCTATATTTAAAATATCCCAAAAGTTCAGCAGCCCAGATGTTACAAGTTCAATACACACTTGCCCATGACTATCAGCTAAGTCAGTTGGCTATGATGAATGGGCATCACTAGGCTTAGGTATGCCACATGACGCTTGATAAATATTCATGTTAGCTGAAAAGTATTTCAGGTTGCAATTTAAGGTAGGCAAGGGGATATATCAAGAAAACTAAATCAATACAAAGTTCCTATATACAACAGCATAAAGTAACTAACTAGTCAGTGTATCATGAGTGTACAGCGGCATACTGAATAGTAGTACCGCCAACTATTCAGTGGTAATAATACTACTCTACCGTGGCCCTACTACAACTCGACACTTGATTCTTCCTGTTTTTGAATTGTCCCGCCTAACTTCTATCGCACGATGCTGAATTAGTGTTACCAAATAGATAGCGTGTGGGGGAAACGCCCCACCCGTGAGGTTCCAAAAAAACATAGCCAAAGCACAGCCTATCTACCGCTCACAGTGCTAGAAAAATATATTAAGGAGAAAGAACGACAGGTGACGATATCCTTCATACAAAACTCAATATGATTTGGGTAAATAAGCACCATTTGCATCGTAGATGTCTCAGGCCTAGTATTGTTTATCATAAAATTAAGTATGAGCAGAAAGCTACTACAGAGAACACGGAGAAGACATAAATAGATGTTAAAACGCAACTTTTTTAACCTTGATATCTGTTTCGCCCTCATTTTCGGTTCTCCTTACATATAAGTTGTCTTCTATAGCTGAATCGGGCGTGCCCGGAGGCATGTGGCTATAGGGAGTTCTGCACGGAGTAGTAAGAATCCGTACAGGACGTCAGACGTCACCGGCAAACTGCCATTCAGTATGAAGTGAATAAAGCGTAGGTTCATTACAAAAAACTTGAAATAAAACGCTTCACAAATATGTATGTTGTACCTGCACTATTTTTTTTTAATACTTTTTCAAGGAGTTACCCAAATTAGGTTAGATGGGAGAGGGGGGGGGGGTTCTTATCTTCATAATACCCATCCCCCCATGGACCATGACTTTACTCTTGAGTTATTTATGCAAGTGAATTCTGTATTTGATTTAATAGTTATCTGGATATTATTAAGTGTTTGCGACTGGAATACTAATTCATGCTTGCTAAGTTCTTCAAAGCACACTTATTTTTTTATAAGCTATCTGATTATATCAAAAATGCTGGCAAACATTGACAGATTACACAATAAAGGGACAAACGAATTTTCAAGCAAGCCAGAAGCGCAGGATTTCAGCGTTTAGAAGATGTTGAGTTCCTAAAGCTAAGTTATCACTGCCCAGAAATATTCCTGGCGTCCAGAAATTGTTTCTGCGGACAGCAAAAACATCTCTGGATCTCAAGATTGTTCCATAACCGGAACAAAGCTATCAATACTGTTCCATATATTTTTCTGGATGACTTTTATTTTCTGAGCCATCAGAAAAATTGAGGCACTTAAGATTACGCAACACAAGGATCATGAGGCATACACACTGTTTTGCTATTGTGCAGTTACTTAGAAGGAGAAGAAGAGGAAAAGGCTTACATAGCCTCAGAGGACCTATGAGATAAAAGAAAATTTGGGTCGAAGACATTGTTTGAAACGGATGGAAAAAGTGAAAATGGTGCTTCTAAAATCTAACAATAAACTATATTCAATGTCACCTAGCGTTTTGCACGGATGCATACTTGACTGTCAATGGACTATTTCAGAATATAAAACCCTTAGCAATTTGGACTACCTGCTTATTTCATCGGATGACACCATATATCCCAAGTACAAAATTACCAAACTTCAAAGCTTGCTACTATGCCCTAATGAAAGGCTTGAAGTGACATTAAGGGACATACTTGCACGCTGGTGGTACACAGAGAAACACAAAGATTCACCATTTTACCTGGTGAAGGATACGATTGCCAACCAAAATTATTATAGGGAACACTATGAATGCAATCTGCCAAGGGCTGTCCCCATTTATTTTCATGATTTTCCAGTGAGCAATCTGACCTGGAAGAAAATCCCATGAGTTTTGGTGATGAAATTTTTTTTTAATTTCAACCATTGTCTTAGAGCTATTAATGGGAAGCACAAGTGAATCCAGGCTCCCACCAAACTAAGGGTCGCAAAGTGTATTTTTAATCCACAAGAGTCTAGTTTCCACTAGTAGAGTCTATGGATGGCATATGTGGCGATGCTAAAACTATCGAGTTTGTCTATGTGGGGAGCATAAGCATGTTATGCGTCGGCAAAGTGATGGTTCTGGGTTAGGGTAAATTCAAACTCTTGCGTAGGAAAGTGATCGACTACTATTTCAGATTTTCTTCGGCAGCTGATAAGATATACTACAGGAAATGACTACCTACTTTAACCCTATATGTAGCGATTGCTTGGAAGGATGCCGCTTTTCCCTTGAAAACAAACTTATTAAGGGATCCTTATTATGGGTGATCACCCTTCCTAAGTAACCAGAGGATATTATTTAATTCAAAGGAATGTTGTTCTCGCGCTCACGAAGGCTTAATGGAAAATAGCATTGGAAATTCGTGGTGTCCTCAGTAGAGATCATGTATCCAGAGAAGGCAAATTGAATGCAAAGCCTGAAGAATATGGAATAGGTCATTACACATTGTCGATTTGCCTGATATATTACTTGCGTGCAAAGATCTTACAAACTCCAAAAAGACCATTCGAGAATGTTACAGAACAGTGCAGTATGTTAAAGTTACATAGACATTACAAGTATTAGTTAGCACAGTTACAAGTATTTTCGCAGTAGGATTGCATAGGTTGCATTAAGACAGATGGCTAATTGTTAGACAGAGAAAAAACACAGCCTGATTAGTCCAGAAAGAAATTGAGAGGCAAAGTGTTGAAATGGCTGTGGCACGGGTAAATGGCGGGAGTATGTATGACTCCTCTCTGTGGAAACATACCTATTTTGTTAGTATTTCTGGAATATGCATGGCTGATTAAGAGTCTACAGGCATAAAGATACGACTCGGATATCTAGTTAACATCATTGATGTTTAAGCAGGGGAAAAAAGCTCCCAGAAAACATAAAGGGCAGAAAGATCAACAGAATGTAGCAATATAGCCTACCCAGTGCACCGTCTATATTAAACTCCACTCGAATTTGAAGAATCTTTGAAGAATAACACTTGTAGAACCATCACGAATAGTGCAACTGCCTGATAGGCTAGACATTGAATCTAGTCAAAACCACAATACTAGCCAACACACCGAAAGGCAGAAACAGACAGGGATAGAAAAAACCGCACACACAAACTAATGCCAGCATTTTACGCGGAAATGTCAGACCATTAACAACTAGAAAACTCACATTGTTCAATATTAACGACCAATTTTTAGAAAACAAAACGTGAAACTCTCAAGACAACAATAAATGGAGAGACCTCTGCTCTGTATTTATTGCAAAAGTATGAAGATCATCCGAATACGGCAAGATCACGAAACACATCTGAGAGTCCAATGAAATAATTTGCATCTAATTTCATCTATAAATAATCAATGAGAAAGAAAGTATATTTGGAATTATACTAGGTGACCAAAACCTCCTCCCCTCGTATAGACACCCTGACGTACACAGACAATCCGGAGATCAGATTTATTACACTTGATGGACAGAAAGAATTTGCATACCAAGAAAACGAAGAAGCAAGAAAAGTAACGAAAGATCCTTACCGACCGTTATTAGAAAAACTTTGGAAAAAAAAGCATTAGACCTTTTGCGTACTACACCGGTTCAAAAAAGTCTTTAGGAAAGGTCCAACAAGTATATAATACAAAGTGTGGAACTCTCACAGCCAGGCTATTCATTAAAGGAGCGAGACAAAAAAATAAATAATCACCCGGCATGACGTGTATGTTGAACTAAACCAAATACAGATATGAATACCGAATTGATTCGATCACCGAAATTTACCAGTCTTCATTTAATGATGAGGAAGTTAAAATATGTTCAAGGATTTTAATCAGGTTACATGAAGTCGGCTCGTAAAGGTGTTGTTCATAAGATGACCATATGAGAAGTGAGTCTTCCCCCTTTTTAATATTCAGGTGAAGGTTCTACAATAGTATATCGTCTATTCTGAACCCAGCTGAAATGTACGAACATATTTTGAACAACAAACGCTGCACAAATGAAATAAGAGGAAAAACCACACTTATAGATTTTATATTATTTACAACTAATAACACCAATATCAATGGATGACGATTTCAGTTGCTTAAATTGGATTTTCAACAGCAGAGCTGCCGACTACGGAATAAGATTCCTTGATGAAGCGACAGGTGTGAAGAATTATAGTGTAAAAGTAACCGAGAATAATGTTGAATGCACACAAAAATTAATTTTGGAAAAGAATTGAAGAATAGTTAAAGAGATACTAAAGCTGAACTACGAAATCAAAACGATATCATTATAAGATGATAAACTTTTTATACCAGCACTTTTCACACATTAACTGGATCAATTTGACCACGAATCACTTTTTTAGATGCGTGGGGAAACTCCGTTACCCTTCATAACGAATAGAATACTTAGGTAATTTATCATATTCTTTCTTATGTTACTGCTTTATATATCTGCAACAGATCCCAAACGTAGGTCTACAAAAAATCAACCCCCACAAACTCGCAGCCAAAGTTCTGTCTTATTTTATAATTGCTTTAATACAGGATCGGCAGCCTATTATAGATATTCACCGGTTGTAATATGAATAAGCTTCTCTCGGGATCCGCACTTTTTTTCAGCTCTCTTCATTATACACTAATTCGTATATCACCATAATATCTATCAAAGATTCACGTTACTACCCCATTTACTTGTAATTGGAAGTAGACAGTACGGCACAAGTATACAACTAAGCAATGTAGCATAAAGAGGCAATACATTACAAAAAGCACTAATTGGCACTTTACCCAATTATACTACTTTCTAAAACCATTTAGAAGTTCCCAAAAAGAGGGCACATTGACAATAGACGAGTGTTTCAATTTAGCAGTAAATCCTCTCAAAGGCGATAGATGGTAACAAGTCATTCAGTCTCAATATCAACATGCAATAATCGCAGCATTTCTAGCTATGGTGAACTGAGTATATGCATCAATATTAAAAACAAACTCACCAAGACTGATGGATTGTCAAGAGAATGGGTATAACTCTTTCTTCAGAATCACTGTTAAGGCGGGAATGCACGCTCCAATAAGTCTCTCGGGATCGATAACATTTGCTTCAGCTAAATCCGTCTTAGAGTCACCAAGAGACTACTAAAATCAAGGTTTATTCGCCTTTGCAGCGATATCATAACACAGAGTTTAACGACTTGACAAGCAAGCATAGCAAATCTATTTATTGAATCCACTATACTTATTTGACATTGAATATGATAACATTGTAGCGTAAAACACAGACATTATTACACCTCACAGCAAGAGTGTAGCTCTACCCCAAATAAAACGAGGGACGGGCTTGGAAAAGATCAAGACTTCTTTTTCAAATACGGGGCCAAGACCTCCATGAAGGAGGTGACCACCAATGAGGGAACTTGCATCCAGAAGTTACAAAAACACTGACTTGAATGGTAGCCTAAAAGTGGTATAACCGACGCTAGGCCTTAGAAAATAACCCAGTACCATAGGAATGTGTTTAGGTGTGTGTATACGAAAAAACAAACCGACTCGGATTATTGTACGATCAGAACACACACGAAAATATTAATATTATTATTTACTGAAAACCTTGTCTATTACAACAAAAGAAAAATGACAGAAGCACTATCAAAATAAAATGCCAAAATCACTATGACAACTTATTACAATGTAACTAGTGTAGAAGAGAGTTGGTGCCAAAGTATGTTAATAACAACATAAACCGACGGAGCACACAACTAAAAACAAAAACAGAGGGGCAACCAAATACTTTATAGGATGACGAGATAATTCTAGAAAACACAGAAATAATGAAGGAAAACACGCGGCATCTTGTAACCACAACATGAAGAAGAGGAGCTATGACAATGTATTAATAGATGTGGGCTTAGTGTAAAAGGAGTTGTTCCGAAGTGCGAGTTTGAAGTTTTTGAGGTTGTGTTTTTACTATGCAGCTCTAAACAACAGTCTGGTAGTAGATTTTCAGATGGGAAGTCTATTGATGAAGCTTTGAATTGCGTTGTCCATATTGGATCTCTGTTAGGAAATATTTGTTGAAACGGAAGAAGGTTGAACGGTATTTTGAATTTTATCAACCGTGTGTAAGAACCGTTTTTGAAGGTGTGCTATATATGAGTATGTGAAGGCAGTAGCAACACGTGTTCGCTATAGGGTTGACAGAATAACACGCACGATTAAAAAATACGACAAGGCTTAGCAGAGACTATGGAATCATATGAAGCTGATATGCGACGTTTGATTAGTATGGTGAATGGAGAATGAAGCATGAAGAATGCGAGAAATTTTATTATCCATCATGAGAATATGCCAAAGATAATAGCATGATTTGGTTGGGACGTGCGTTTCTTTTGAATTTCTAAAGTACAATTTCACCAAGAAGTGGGCCTCTTACCAATTAAAAAAAAATGACTATGTCAGTTTTTTCAAGCCGTGGGATTTCAAGGGACACCAGAATTTTAAATACTCGGTTTGAAGTTTTGAAATATTTCATGAATTTGTTTCTGAAGTCCCGGCCCAAGGTTAAAAATGTCATTAGCATAAGTGAACTAAGGAGATATTATGAATAGCAAGGTATACGCAGGGACCATCTGACACGGATATTGAGCATCGCAGGACCTAGAGGTTGAAATATAACAACGGGAAGGCACATTGCAACTTGGCACGTTGTGCTCCGTTATCTTTAGCTCGGACAAGCAGTTCTCATCCTGTGGCGTCGCCAAATTCCTCTTTCTCAAGCGGGATTTTTACGTTGGACTCGTAGCTTGGTTATACATAATCCCCTTAGAGATCTGATGATTAGCCGGACTTATCCTCTCTTTAGTCAGCCCTTAAGAGCAGAAAGTTGGGGTGGATCAAGGGAGTCAAAGGCGTGGCAAACATGGTAAACTAGCCAAGGCATGAGAGAAGTATATGAGAGAGAAGACATGAAGCAGAGCGGAAGGTGTATAGCTAACAACTGATAAGGGCGTCCGCACAACTAAATACCATGCTTAAACGGCAAATCTGATGGGTAGGCGTGTAACATTATTTCTTCTCACCTATCGTTATGAATGACATAGACGTCATAAAGCTTGCAAATGAGTGGTGCTTGATAAATATGTAGCGGTCAGATATAGATGTGCAACTCGACTGAAGGTTTCTCCTTTTCTTCTGAATAGGAGAAAAGATATCACCACACAGAATGACTCTGACCGGAACCAATACCTTGAGATAAAATCATTTGCAGTGATAAATTGAGATAGTTCTACAAAGCCCAGGAACACACCACATTTGATCTTCCATTCTATGTGCCTCTGACCTGCTTTGGTGTTAAGGTATGCGAATTAATAGCGTTTATTGTAGCAAAAACAGAACATTAACAGCTACTATGGCTAATCAAAATCAGGGAAAGCATTGTAACAAATTGGTCAAGCCCTTCATAAAATATTTGTTGTTCAAGTTGGAGCGGGTCTCGGTGGAGAAAAATTCCGACTCATGAAAACGTAATACCAATCATGATATAAAGGAGTATCGGCCGCGCCAAAGGAAGGGAAGTTTAGTGGCGATTTCTGGGACTAAGGCACGGAGAGGACGACTCCAAGCGAAATAAGTGATTATCTATGGATGATTTTGGCTGCTGTCTAGTTTGTGATAATTTGCACTTACAGTGATTTTTGAAGACTCCTTAAGGAAAACTTCCCCTTGTTGCACGCCAATACAGGATGGAGATTTCTAACAAGGACCGGAACCGTATGGTTCTGGTAGCACATATCACATACCACTAAATATATGCCAAACACTGTGCTGCTGAATCCAAGGTGACTTGCAGAGAGACTTTGATTTTCTCTGCCACTTGTAGGTTTAGAGCAGTTTCCTCGATGCCAGAACGGTTCAAATGAAACAGCGGGAAGATTCTGCAAAATTGTAAAGCGTGGCATATCTCACGCACAATGGAATATCAAGAAGGATACAATTTATACCATCATGCGGGAAACAGTCAGTGCTTGATCAACAAGTAACAAAGGGTAACTTTATATTGCGAAAAGATAGTTTTTATTAGGATAACACTAATCCCCCATTACCAGTTCACAGTATTTGATTGACGCCCAATTACGAACATACGAACGAGTTATTGGTGTTTTTTTGGGGGATAGAGTAGGATGTGTATAGTCGAGAATTTTTATTGGTAGGAAACAAGATGAAAACGATATTGGCATGAGAATCAGATTTTACAATAATTACCACGAGAATAACCTTACGGTTCGTGAGACATCTTAAAAAATGGCAAAAGCAACAACCTGGTCTCATGTTGATGTCGCACGAGGAATGGTAAATCATTGTGAGTTGTGATAATTTCTATTTTGTCAACAACAACATTCAAAATGATTATACAAATATTATCACCAAACAGAGAAGAACGAAGGCAGATGGAGACAGTTGAGGTTACAGTTACAAATTTCCCAATCTAATTAAGATATGCTAGACTTACTAGAGGTAATACTCGAAAAATACTTTTACAACGTTTTTCAGAGGCAAGAGCAAAAACGCGTTCGGACGTAATTCATTATGGTAGTTCAAGTTGTGGCAAAATGAAATATTAGCGATAAACAGCATGATCAACTTTAAGCAGCAAGAAAGAAAGTAATCACTGGTTTCTACAAGCACAGAAACGTATGAGCGAAAATTAACGTAAAGTTCACATAACATCCCGCATGGTCTACCACAGCAACATATTTCTTGACTTATAGTTCGAGTTGCCCTAGCAGCAGGTGAAACACTTCTTTAGTCATTCAAATAGACTAAGGCTTAACCCACTTTAAAAAGACGACTCTTGAAGGCAAATCACGTCATGTTTTGACACGAAGTCTCAATCAAGAACTTGAAGAACTTTTGAACGAAACCGCCGTTTAATGTCTAGAGATTAAGAACTCTTCCATATACTAACATTTCGAGTTTATAGTTTCCTTATGGTCAACCATGAGCACTTCTGTGACACGGAGGGTTATAGGCTGAATTTCTAGCTGGACAAATTATTTGGTCATTTCACACTGATGAACATAAATGTATGGCCAGCGGGCCTTGCAAGGGACACAGAACCTACTAGCAGTACATGGCATTAAGAACGTAAGCAGATACGTGACTAGCAGAAACCAAATCTAGCCACAAAGGGTACCATTGATTGGCTAGTTCCACTGCTAAGTGTGCCCGACCTCATGACACTTAACGCATCGCATGGGAGAAGGAAGATAAATTCCATGGACAGGCAGACGTTTCATAAACCAATGTTGCACTGATTCCTTTTAGGAAAAAGTTAAGGTGCGATACGGGTATCCGACATTGCGACTTTAGAAGGTAGGCGGTGGCGCCTACCCACGCTGGTTTCATCATTCGTTTGCGTTCTGGGGAATAAATTTGCCGAAGACCAGAACAGTCTAAGGATTGGCAAGGGCACGGGTTTAAACAACGGCGGCAAAAGACTATTCTACTCATAGACGCATTCATAGGTGCAAAGCTGACGAGGCTTTCACGATAAGCTCGTCAACTGTTTTACTCAGCCGGTTGATTTGAAGCACCAAAACAATTTTCCAAGTTCGTTATTTGAATCGACTGTACAGTCCGACTAATATCATTTGAAGCTTTCTTTGCATTATCTTGTCAATAAACTGTTAACGAAACCGTCATGGAGGATGCACCATTGATATCTTGTGCGAACAGTTTTTAAGCACTTACAGCATACACGATGGCATTATATGATGATTGTGCGAATTGTAAGTAAGACAGAGGTTCGGACGCATTGTTAAGAGTTGTTCTGGCATTCAAAAAGTAGTCAACCATTTAAGAGCACGTGGGTTGTATGTGACGGTCAATACAATCTATCTAGCTATACGGGAAATCTCTTTCATTTATGTAACCACTGCTAGCACGAAACAGCCTCGGCAACACAGCTGCCCCCAGTTATCACAGATATGAAAAATAACGAAACGCGGTATATTTTATACATTCTTCTTTGGCGGCTGATACGAGGAGCTCTAGCACCATGTCAATAAACGTTTTCATCGTCTTGGACTGTGACATGACTGACGACTCGGCCTTGCGCATTAAATCTAAGATTTAAGAAGAAGTCTCTTTGCTGATTAAAAACCGCCATCTAATGCTGTAGAAGAATTTTCACAGCCGAGCTTATAATGCATAGTCTATTTTCACACCGTCAGAAAAGTGATCGCGCAAGAAAATTCAACACATCTTCCCAAAACGGGTTTTATCGCTCAGATGCATATGGCTTTTTCAGTAATTAAAGCGTAATCCAGTATTCACAGTCCAGGGCGGTCCTAGACACTATATGTCAGGAAAACAGCAGACATGAGCTGAAATCGGAAGTAATACGGTGCACTGAATGAGAGTACTGAAACGATTTAACCCCAACTAAACGAGGGGTAGGAGTAGACAGCCACCGTTCAAACTGATCCCGCGTGCTACGTGGAGGACTCTCCCAGCAGGTTACAACGGCACGGCCCGGTTTACCGCCCCCTCAATTAGATACTATATATAATATATATCTATAAACAACAATACATATATTATATGCCATATATATATGATATGATATCATATATACATAGTATAACATTATACTTAGATATAGATATAAAAACATAGAATATATATATATAATATATGTATATATATCTACTAACATAATATCTATAGTATAGATATATATTATAGATATATATCTATATAGTATCATATATATACGTATATATATATGTATATATATGATTCATATATATAAATATATTATATATATATATATATCTATATATATATATATATAACTATACTAATAATGATATATCATACATATACATATATATATATAATATACCTATACTTATATATCATATATGTATATGTTCAGAAATTAGGGTCAGTACAAATTATGTCTGGTTATACGTCAACTAATCCCTGTGCGCAAAATTTATATTTTCTCCCTAACAACTTAAAGAATATGATGCAGCCAATAAGTCCAATTTTGCTTTGACACTTTTGAACCATTCCCTGTAGACACAATCCATTTCGGACTTTAGAAAGTCATATTATTCCGTTGTGAAACGCGGCATTTTAAATAGCAGTATTTTCATGCCAATAAAACTGTGATGGAAAACGAACAAAAAAAAATCGCTAAAACGATTCATGACTTGTCAGAGCGGGATACTGGTTAAGTTAAATGGGTCTTCCCCTCCCAATCGGTTTGTGAATTTGCTGGCCGGAGAATTGAAATATGGAAACTCTGGTGGCTGCGTCTGAGAAAAAAGCAATAAATGCACAGGTAGAATACCGAAACAGATAGAGGAAAACTTTAGTAGAAACAGAACTGGAATGCTGATATCTTTCCCGAATTTTCAGCACTCCTTGCCAAATTCTCATTACCCCTACCTATCAGTCGTGGCATCTGTTGAAAACGAGTTATTCTTACCTCGAGAAGATACGAAAACTCGGCGCTAAGAAACTAACTCAGTGACGGGGCAAGACTTCGCCGGACTTGGCCCTAGCTTCATGTTCACCGTGATATGCAAAGTGAGAAGTGTATAGACCCTATTGCATAGGGGAAACATTTTTTTTGTTTTTTTGGGCTTTTAATTTAAGTATTGGAAAAAAAAAAAATTAAGGGAGCTAAATTTTCTTATATAACTATTCATAGTGTTTCTATAATGTAGTTTTGTGAATGCCTACAGAACTGACAGCGAAATGATGGATAGACAGCAGAGACATGCAACTTTCAATACAGTAAGGTAGTTACGGCTTAATTTAAATGGATTATTTGCAACGCAGTTCGCAATCCTTACCTAAGTCCCTATGAAAAGTTTTTTGAAACTTTGTTATGCATTTATTCTGGAATTACACAGGTGTTGACATAAAGGCTTCGTTTCTTAGGCATATTCATTTCGAAAAGGAATGTATTACAAGATCAGTATTACGATTTATAATTCTTTTTTTAGGGTAAGCAAGCAAATGAACTAGCTTACATAATTTCACAAAAACAAATACTTGAATTTGTTTTCCACTTAAACCTGCTCTCAACAAGACAATTATAACATCACAGATACACAAGTATAAACTGTAAATTTTCTAAAAAATCAACGGTTCACAGCGGTGCGGGGCCAATATACTTTGTTGCGAGGTCTCTTATTCTAACTTGTCGTTCCGAGGCATCACTTTAATTCTTTTTATCATTGACTTCTTAACAAAATATTTTTTTTAATCTGGAACAATTAAAATAAACAAAATTTCTTTTTATCACCGCACTCCTTTTTGTTATGTAGTTCCTACGAAAACATTGCAACAACGTGGAACTACTTGTATTTAATACACGCATAATAAACTAGTATGGAATTTTAATATTTTTTTCAATGCCTATAAAAAAAACTTGACAGCAGATATTTCAGGTCAAACTTAGATAGTTTTCAGGCCATGATTCAGACACAATTAATGTGAGGGGACAAACCATTTGTTCAAGGGACATTCACTGTCGGTAGAGGCGAGGGGACGGATACGAGGCCTATCCCTTTCATTTTCATATTTGTTGTTCATAATTTCAAAAAAGTCTGAACTCGCATGTTGTATTGGTAGATATTTTAGGGAGGGGAAATTTAAAATCTCCGTACTTAACACCTCTCTCTTTTACGCCAAAGTTTTTTATTGTTTAAAACAATTAAGTTATGAGAAAGAGTCCAAACTGTAGAGTAAAGAGCAAGGCGTTGAGATGGGGACAGCCCATTTTCATATACGACAATAAGTTCTGTTCGTTTTAAAATTTGATGTTGCTCCTATACTTTCAGTTAAAAAACTTGTTTTTTTCTATTAATTCTGAAACACATTTGATATTCATACAGTTTTGATTTTGGCTAATCGTGATCTGAATCAATTTAAACGAAATTATGCATCACTAATTTTACTTTTTTGGTTTTATTATAAAGCTTTATCAGAAAGTTCTGTTTTAATTTTTATTTGCGAAACTTCTTTTTATTAGTAATAAATGTACGTTACTACGAAAAAATAACTTCCATAATCAAAAATTCTTATATTCATATCTTTATAATACTGCGTGTACAGAGGGTTCAACCCTCCTAGTAATACCTCGCTCTACTTACGCTAAGTTCGAATTTTATTCCAATTATTTAAAAATGACCCACCTTAATCACAAAGGCTGCGAACGACATCTAGAATTAGAATAAATAGAATCTTATGGACAACGGATTACAAAAATATACTAGTCTAAAGCATTCGCAGGTATTGGACACGGGGTCCAAATCTAATCAAACTACTTAAAATAATTATGTTCATCATTTTAAACGATTTCATGTTTGACTCCCTTACTTCAGTTGTAAAAAAACTGTTTTTTTTAATTTAATTTCTGATCGTGATTTTAAAACTACGCTGGGAAAGGCCGGCACCCCCTTCATAGGCAATAAGTCCCTTACCCATGGAAAGACCCCCACGTAACGCCCCCCCTCCCCCCCCCCCCCCATTCCCACCTAACCCCCCCCCTCACGTAAACTACGACCCTCACTACCAGCAAAAGTACTCCCCCTGGATAAAACGTCTGTACATGCCCTTCCCAAATAACCCAATACCAATACCGTAAAACATGGGCACACAGTTCATAACTTGCCCTAGCCCTATCCCCCGGGGACCGTGGGAAGATTAAGGTCATCCCACAGACATAGTCAATCATATTTTTTTCAAACCATGGTGAACCAAAATTGCCTAGCTCAAAATTTTTGATCAGCGGGGACTTTGTGAAACAAACATAGAGTGGGAAGCGGGGCTTAACCCACCCAGTTGCCCTCAATTTAGAGTTACCCAAGAATCATACCCCATCCCAAACCGCCACCCAGGGTACAGCAGACTTTTAATACCGTTCGATTGAGCCTTCCGCGATATTCTAGGACCACGGAGTCGATAACGACCACAACTGTAACATAAATAACCACACATAAACACAACAAAACAGCAATTGTGATCCCTTCTTTGATATCTCAGGCACAAACAAAGACAAAAATACACACAATTTTTGCACGATATGAGCTTGAAACCTACCATATTCCAGTAGGTATTACTCCTGATAGAGTCCCTAATTGCTGATTTTCATAAGGTTAGCCTATAGCTTTCTAGGGGGCCTTAAAGCGTGTTATTACCCCCTTCTTTTAAAAATCAGGAAAACAACATTTATATTCCTTCATGGCACGTTTAACTATTTTGCATGGGTATGCCACAAACTTGTCCTTAACTAACTATATTAACCAATTGAACCATCAACAACATTATAAAAAAAATCTGATTTCTTCTTATATCCTTGATGTATCCAATACTAGTAGATATCACCACATAACTCCTGCTTCTAGAGTTCTATACGCTCGTTAACACTATGTGACTGGCTACGCTAGCATCCCTTACTCAAGTTCCTCTTAACCTAACCATGGAATGTTTGAAAAACTCTTATAAATACCGACCTTGAAATCCTTGAATAAATAAACGTGTTAACAATGTTCCTACTTCCGACCGATTTTTAAGTGTGTTCTTCTAAATCTTCAGGTAGAACAAATGAACCTAAACTAACGCTCCTAACTCATGAATGCACGCCAAACAAAAAGTCAAACTCTTCACATACCGAACACACACACCCTTTTTTTGGTCCCTATGACTACAGTGATTTCAAACTGACTAGAATCCTAATTTTTTTTCCACTTCACCTAAATGTTTTACAGCCACCAGGCTCTAACCACCATTTCAAAAAGTTACTTCTTATAAAAAACCACTTTACGAACTACAAGTAAAGTATCCAGTTGGTATTGACACCCAGTTTAACGTGAAAGCTCATAGAGCAACGACCATTATAAACACTTAATAACAAACAGAAACTTCATTACAACACTATGATGGAAATGGGGCTCTTGTTCCCCTCCTCGAACCTCCCTCTCAGTACGCAATTTCTTATATCTTATCTGTATAGCAGAAATAAAATAAGCCAGATAGGATGACAGTCTCATAACTAGTCACACAAACAAACGGAATAATTTCCTGTTACGTTTTAATGTCACTCACTCTCCCTTTTCCATTGAGACAAAAAAACTGTTTTGAATTGTACCGCTTTTAAATTAACGTATATCCTACAAGAAGTCACACACACACCCTAGCCATAAAACTACACTCTGTACGCTATAAGCTCGAATCACAAAACCTGAATCACCAAAGGCCAGTTAATCTAGAATAGACTAGCACTCTTTATGACACATCCTACCTAAAATAAAACTTAATATTAGTGTACAATAAGGAGACGAGGCATGACATGAGGCGAACCCCCTAACACTAAACTGTAAAGACCCTCATATACGTGTATATTAATAAATCTCGTCGTTTAAAAATATTAATGTTTGCTCCTTTCACTTTTAGTTGAAAAAACAAAAAATAAAAAACATGTTTACTTTTTACTTTTTATTTCAACTTAACTGATCCTTTTTTAAATAACTCTAAATAATGTATGGAAATCCAGTGCCCTTTCATAGAAAATAGACCTCCTTCCCCCAAGGAAAAATAGATCCACCCCCCCCACACACACATAACTCCCATTACTCCGACCCCACCAACCATCAGAAGAAAACCTCTGCTTGCTTAGAAAGTTCTGGCATCTTCCATTATAACCCAATACTATAGTAATCCAATTCTTGCAACATAAGTTCAGAAAATTGCGGCCCTCTTCCCCACTCCAAAAACCTTAACCAATAACTATATGGTTGTAATTCAATTGGCCAAAGTTCAGAACTGCCTGCAAGCCTTCCACCGGGGCACTGCACAGTAAACATAATGGAGGGATAAGTCCATCCTCCAAGGACCCTTTTTATTAGGTTTTCAACTATGCTTGAAAAACAATGACCAATATCAAAATTTGGATTGGGGTGGACGTGGAAAAAATAATTAGCCCTGGAAAGTGTAAAGAGTGCCAAGTTGCCACCCAATTTTTTCGGTCACTATTAAAAAAAAAGCGTCACTGAATTTAAATTTTCGTTTCGGAATGATAATGAGCCCTCTCACGACTATTCTAGGACTAGGACTACTAGATCAATACGATTCCACCCCCCCCCCCAAAAAAAATAAAATAAACACGACCTTCATCTTCCTTCTGCGCAAACATACAAAAATCCACATTTTTCGCAGATAGGAGCTTGCAACTTCTAGTAGAGGGTTCTCTGACACGCTGAATCTGATTGTCTAATGTTCATGTAACGTTCTATGATTTTTAGGGGTTGTTTTCCCCTTTTTCAAATATCAAGGGAATTTTCTCAGGCGCGATAACTTGGGAGGGGTAAGACTAAAACTTAGTGAAATTAATATATTTGAACTCAGCACTAAGAATCTCGATTCATTGATGTGGAAATTCTGGTTTCTTACAGTGTGGTTATCATGAGCATGGTCGCCTCTTACTTACAGTGATGTTTACACACACACGTTTGACACTCAAAACACTAATAAAGACAAAACATCGCGCGCAACAGGAAAATCTATTTCCAATTCACAAGCATACCCATAGAGCCGACTGTGACAATTGATAAATGAGTGCCTTGCTCCCCCCCCCCCCAACAAAATAAAAATCTCGTGGAGGTATTATTAATGTATATATAGGATTAATTGTAAGACAAAATAGGGTTTGGTCGCTCCAAATTGCATATAAAAATTTGTCAAGTTTCTAACAAAAAATCTAATATGTAATACTATAATCATATGTGAAGTACCTTATTTCAACCTTTAAAGAATCGTTTTATGCTATTCAAAGAGACGATTCAGACAAACCTTATCTCATACTCTATTAACTAAAGCATGTCACTTGTGTGCACTTGTGATACGCGGCTGATCAAATATCCACCCCTCAGACAAGACTTCTCTTCACAACTACATCACACTGCAAAACATGTTTTTCATTGTAGCATTCGTTTATTGTAGTCAAGTTTGAGAACGACACAGCAAAAATTTCTTACATATGTTCCACGCATGAAACGGTTTTTCACCTGTAGGCACTCGTTATGTCTAGCAATATGTTCGACCGAAGCAAAAGTTTTCTTATATTAATCACATGGAAGGGTTTTCCTTATAGCACTCGTTTTGACCCGATCAAAGATTCTGACTGAGCAAAGTACTCTTACAAACACACGCCACGGGAACGGGTATTTTCACAGTATCGCACTGTTTTATGTCTAATCAATGTTCCCGACTCACAAAGCACTTTTCTGACCCTACATATATCACACTGAAAAGAGTTTTTCACCTGTTGCACACCGTATAGTGATAGGTCAAATTTGACGCACACAAAAGCCACACAAAAGTTTTCTCACATATATCACACTGGCAAGGGATTTTCACCAGTATGCACTGTTTGCGTCTAGTCAAATTGCCGACGAGCAAACCATACATTACATATATCACACTGAAAAGGTTTTTCACCTAACGTATGCACGTTACTGAGTGTAGTCAAATTGACGCAAAAGCAAAAGTTTCTTACATAATCACACTGGAAGGTTCTCACTAGAATTGCATTTTTTCGTTATTCTGTGTCATAGTCACAAATTGGCCGACAGAGCAAAACCTACTATTACATATATCAATTGAAAAGTGAGATTTCTCACCAGTATGCACTCGTTGGGTCTAGC